>OZ012664.1:1730713-1796270 GCA_963942545.1 Oxycera nigricornis
GTAGCACATTTTCCCTCAGGGTCCGTATTATCCAGCCACACTGTGGCTCCATTATAGAGCGATGCAACGATTCTAGTGATGCACGTTTACTTTTTACGACTTATTGATCTGCACCTTTCGGAATATTTTGTAAATACTCATGATTTGCATTTAAAATAAAGAGACATATCATGTCCTTTCTGCAGTAAGTATGAAGCATGTACAAGGCGTACATGGAATACTGGCACGCACTGTTGCATCGTCGCTGTCAGCTGTTGTTGGTTGAATTTGTTGCTAAATTCACGACTTCGTTGTTAAATTTTGCTTCAAAGTTTCCAACAAAAAGTCTGATAAATTATATTACAACTTCTCTTTGATCCCTTTTAAGAATAACCCCTGCATCTGCTGTCGGTCGAAATTTGCATCTGTTAATTCTAATTACTGCCCAAAATCTACAAAGTCGAACTATGCAAATCGTTCAAACTGCATTTCTGCGGCAGTGTTGTTCAGGAATGAGTCCTTGCTATAGACATTCATTTAAGACAGTCCACGGTAAAAGGATCTAAAAAGTATTGACTAGTCAATGGTCGAAATCGTTCGGAAAATAGCTTTGGATTATCACTCATGGAATCTAAAATGGATTTGGTCTTTTAGGGCAACCGGTCGATGTGTAGATATTCCTGTCATGGTGAAGATTATTCAATGCATTTTTATGACCTTAGAAGCACACTGTATCAAGGATGTCGGTGGTAGTTTCCAATGGGGCGGAACACCACCCTTTCATTTGGAACGTTTTACGGTGTTACTAACAACTCAACCGTAGACGTGCTAAGTAGCCCAATAAAAATCTGTAGGATGATTTTTCAGTGAGCAAAGCTTAATCGCATTACCCCCCTCTACCTTGGACGGGACAAACTATTCCCGGTCTTCGTTCGAAAGTATCAATTCGGGAGGGTAACCTTTAAAAAAAATAGCACCACTCCAGTTGAATTTTCAACCCTTCAAAACGCAATCAATGAAGGAATGAATGAATGAATGCGAAAAAAACATTGATGAGCATGGCATCGAGGATTCGATTGGAAGTATTGGCATATGTATGTCCTTGGAGTGACGGAAAGAGATATCGTGTTTAATGTGGTCACGGTAGAGAAGCAGAAAAAAACGAAGGAAAAGTAATTTCATTTAAGAACCTAACGTTTTATGTGTCTTCCCGTTCGTTACGTTTACAACGTCGTCGCGTTGTCGAGAGACCATGCGACACACGTTGATTTTGCTCGGACGCTTTAGAGAGAGGGTGCACACCGAAAAAGGTTCACTAACCTTTTTTTATACATTCACAATTTTCACCCTCATTCCGCATTCCGTGGTTGCATTGCGCATATATGTAGATGTATAACGTCTGGGGTGCATTTTTCGACGTCTTAAAGACTTACCATATCGTTTCGTTTCGTTTTAATGATGATATTGGGGGGTTTGAAAAATACAGCCGCTTTCTTATCAAACTCAAAAGGGAGAGTGAAATGGCAATAAGAAATAGAAATTGGAGCCAAGACGCATACAGACGTTTAATGGGTACGGAAGTAGGTACGAATTTTCATTTTTTTCTTCATCATTATTGCTTTCAAATGAAAGTTTTGAGTTGGTCTTCGCATTTTTATTTTTTTACTGACACATCCACAACCCTCTCCCCGCACTTTCTCATCTGATGTTGATGCGTGATTGCTTTCGAGTCCTTCGATTTCTTCGACATGGGATTCGTGGGACGTAGAAGAGAGTTAAGTCCTTGGGGGAAGCTTATAATTGGATTCGGATCGAATTTTTTTTAATGATTATATCGGAACGGACTTGCCGCGCACACAGTCCCGCTGGATTAAAATTTAAACAACAAGCGGGAGGGAGGGAAGAGGGGGTGCGTCAAAATAGATGTTTTTTTATTGAAATCGTTAAGGTGACATTGCTAGTCAGCAATATTTCCAAAGGGGTATCATCAGCGTTTTATTGAAAACAGTAGGTAAAGTCTTCATTATTGTTTTTTTTATGTAAAATGGCCTATCTCTAATGACGTGCCGGAGAAATTTCATTTTATGAAAACGAGACAGGGCAAATCACACTTGAATTTTCACGAAGACATGGTTCTTTGTGCCTTCGTAAACACAAAGGAAGCGTTCGAAAACAGCTTACAGATTTGTCTAAAAAAGGAGCCAATTCACGAGAATTGATTCCTAAGTGAAATGTGGGATCAATTCAATGCGACAACTGTCTGGTCTGGTCTAGGCTTAGTGGTTAGAACGCTTGCTTCCAATGCACCAACTACCAGGTTCGAGGCTGCTTGGCAACAAGCACTTTTCAATAATGGAATTCATTGCCGGACTAACACTTCACTGAGGCGAACATGAGTCTAATTCAGGGAATTAATCTTGGACCAGCGAATTGCTGACCACTTCAAGTCCTAGTGTGCTGTTGGTCGATAAAGTAACTCAAAGCCTAGGCTCAATTTGGGCTGTTAAGATATTGAGGCAGGTGTTGAAAGGTCAAACCTCTCTATCTTCAAATCACTGGGCCAGTCTATAACAATTTCCCAAGTGGAAACATACACTGAAGACAGTAGCCTAGCAATGAACTAGCTTTTCTACACAGGTGAGCCCAAACTGATCTTGAAATTCTCATGATGTGACTTTCGTTGGGTCTCCAGGACACATGGCAAATGAAGAATTTGGAAATGTTGTCTCACGAATTGCAGTGGAGAGTGTCTTTACTGCTCCTAAACGATTCTGTAGCAAATCCAAAGATTATTCAGCTCTATCGTACAAAACATTCTCCTAGCTCTAGAAGAGCAAGAAACGATGATACAAAATTGATTTACTACGGCAACAATACTCACACCGATCATTGTTCTTTAATGGCCATACCATGCCAAGAACATGTGCAATTTCAACAATAATTGTCCACATACGTCTAGATCATTTTCAATTAGAAAACGATGCTCTGAATTGATCAATCAAACACGAAAATTTCTCACATAAAGTGACAAATGGACTAAAAAAACAATCATCATCTTCAAAATTACCATCGAGCCAATTTTAAATCAAAATTAATATGTACATAGTGTTTGCTCTGTTCATCGACACACATACGGCTCGATGGCATAGTGAGTAGGTTTTCTAGCGTTTAATAGTCTTTTAATTTATGCAGGCATTCTTCTTCACTTCTTCATATGCCCACCCTTCTCTGTGTAGGAGACGGGCCCCACAACAGAAAATCATTGATCGGTAGCAACAATTCCATACAGTCATGATGACATACTTGATTTATCAAAAAAAAAAACACACATACACGCAATCAGAATATTTGTCTTATTTTTTTTTGATATCAATTAAAAATTAGACTAGATTTGATTGCTGTTTGATTCATTCGCTCGTTCGTTCATTTCGCCTGGAATGGAATCTTGGGCGACAATTAAAGCAAATTATTGATCAATTTAATTGGACGGAATCGATGGATATTTATGAATAGATATCAAACGAAATTTCTATCGAGAAAAAAAAACTAACAATTAAAATTAATTGAGTTGATGGTATTTGAATAGTAGGCTTTCAATCGACTCAGATTGTGTGTTTTTTGCTTGAAAGCAACATTATGTGTTGTTATGTGAAAGATTTGTCGCTAATTCATTGTTTAGTAAATATTTCCATAAAATTTTCGGGCTCAAATCGGGCTGGTGCGCTATTGATGATGAACCATATAATGTTGTACTGCTTTTGAATGCTCCACAAATGTTTAAATGACTATCACATTTTAAAAAAATCAACTGAAAATTGATAGCACCGTTTATTCTAATGTTTTGTGTATCGCTTCCAGTAAAGGACAAAGTGAACGCAAACGTTTACTTAACGTTAAGCCAATTTTTCATCGAAAATTACCATTTTGTCCGTCATGAATCACGTATTCTTAAAGGTCTCCGATTTCGACCCCACGAATTTGTCCATAATGGGGCTTCACGCCTTACATTGACCCACTCAAAGCACGCGACAAATAATAGCCCGCGAATCAAATTGCGCTATGATCCTGAATGTATTAAGGACACACGTTGGTGTGCTGCGGAATGCTGAAAGTCCTAGCAAATCTAGAACGTTTCTATTGCATGATCAAAATTGGCTACCATTCTTTTCAAGTTAATTGGCTTCCACGACCCAAAAGTCCGAAATCCTTTACGTAAAAATCCATCTGATTGGAATCTAGAGTTTCAAGTCATCCAATTTGGTTGTCCTCGTGGTAATAATGGTGATGTTGATGATGATCGTATCATAATCGGCGATGCTACTGATGCCGCTGTTGTCAATTGCGGTTTGTTACTTATTATTTGTAAGAAGTTACAAGTAGTAACCGCACAAAACAAAGCGCGGAGCAGCAGACAGCAAATAAACCTTGGATGGTAGCAATGGCTACACCAATCGGTACAGCGAAACAACAATGGAACCGATTATTTTGCGTCTAATTGAGTTAGTGCGTATGAACGAAATTGTGGTGTTACCAAACGCTATAGCTGAAGCGTGATCACGAAAAAATAGTCGAACGTTTTAGTTCAGATTGTCCAGACTATCGCTTGATCGGTAATCACTTGGTGTACTATGCATATTCAGATGGTAACACTTGAACCAGGATCGATTGCATATGTACTACTCATTCAGCTTCCATCATATATACACCTTGGGTTTGGTTGACTCGTGCTAAAACCACATTATTGATTTCCCCATAAAGTTTTTATTAAAAAATAAATACTTTATGTCGCTTGGTATCGCCATTCATTAAAGGCAATATTTTCAGAGTGTCGCTTTTAAGTGGAAGATGCGGTATGGGTACTGTCTCAACATTTTCGAGTTTGCATCAATGGTTTCGGTTACTGTTATTCCAATCGAAACTCACTAAGCTAGGGGTTAATTAAGAAGTCGCATGTATGACAATTTATGTTGATTTTCACATATGCATTGTTTGTATGCCATCAAATTCATTCGCATTTGAAGAAAAATGGTTAGAAAATTGAGATTAGTTTCGTCCTTTTCTTATAATCGACCAGAAGTTTAGAAACTATGGTGGAGGGAAAGAGTCCCTGAATCTCTGGATCTAATACTGAGAAAGCCTAAAAACCTTTCAATATTTTATCAAATAAAAGCACATAAATATCAAAGAATTCCGTTTGCAGAAGGCTCATCTGCATTACGAGTTAAAAAACAACACCAAATGCAAAAACCAATCTTCCCTATAGCTCCCAAATTCAACTGGTCTTCTAGAACATAACAGGAGCCTATTTTTGAATCAACCACCGCGAGAGTGATATCGAAATCATTCATTTCTCTTCTCTTCTAGGTGTCATCTTGATTTTACAACTCAAATTCATATTTTCCAAATAAAATTGGCATTTCTTCAATGACATTTGGCGTTGGAAAGGAATCAATTTGATTTAGAAAACTCTATATTTGAAATGGAAATGCTATATATTATTGAGCTCTATTCAAACGTGAATCGTGGCCATTCAAAATGAGATGGGAGGCCAATTTTCAGCAAGTTCTGAATGGATGTACATCTGACCATCATAGGGACGAAGAGGAGT
Source organism: Oxycera nigricornis (assembly GCA_963942545.1). Lineage (NCBI taxonomy): Eukaryota > Metazoa > Arthropoda > Insecta > Diptera > Stratiomyidae > Oxycera > Oxycera nigricornis. Next base: position 1,736,301 of record OZ012664.1, read on the forward strand.
TTAAATTTCTACACATTTGGTACTCATGGAGTTTGATCAAATGTCTTGGCAATCTTTTAAGAAGTGCCAAGACTATGGTCCAAGTGCTACCATTACAAAGAGTCAACCTGGTACGATTGTCGTATCGGGCTCAGAATGGATCTTCTGTCCGATTTGAATGAGGACATGAAAATTCTATCCAACTATCTATTTGAAAATCCTTTGAATTTTTTGGATCTTGATGTAATGATCGCAATCGAACTAGGGACCAATCTGGCACCATGAGCTTCCGTTCGACTTGAATGAGAAGACAACGTACGAATGTTTTTTTGGTTCAGCTGGCCATGCGATATCCATTCGAAAATTTGTGGGATCTTAGCGTGATGGTCACTAGATCAAAAAGATGATGAATCCTACCTGGGGTCTATCTGATGCTTTGGAATCAGAAAAGACAGCTTCTATCCGATCAGGATGAACACAGCACGTGGTTTTTTTTGCAAGCTATCTCTGTTGAAAAGTTGTCTCAATTCCATGAATAGCTTGATTAATCCTAAATCAAAAGGCGATGAATTTTAACCAGCGTCCATCTGGTACCATAGACCCGGGATAGACACTTTCTGTCCGAATTGAATGAGGACAGTATCCTTATGAGTCAGCTAGCTATCTGGCTATCTATTGGATATTTTTTTGGGGGAATCCTAGCATCATGATCATCAAATCATAAAGAGATGAGTCCATCTGATACCATAGATTCAGAGAAGTCAGCTCTCTTTTCAGAATGTTGTATTCTTTTCTTGTCAGGATCGATCCATCGATCTAATGGCAAAATTTAAACAATTTTCTTCCAGATAAAATGATCTCCGAAAAATATTAATTGCTTTTATATGTCCCTCCCGTTGTATCTTTAAGTCAACAGGCGAAATCAAGAGAAACTTCTCGTAGTGTCCATTTAATTTCATTTAATATACTTTTGCACAACGTACTCCATCTTTTCAGCTCTCGATCTATTTAATACCACAAGCCCATGCGCTACATTATTACCACTATCCACGGTGCTGATTGCGCAACTATTAGATAAATATCTAATTAATAATCCGCTCACGATTCGGTTTAACCGTATAGTTTTTTTTCATTTTGGTATTTTGGTAAGCTCATGCTCAGGCGTCTTAAAATCTAACTCGCATCAAAAAAAACCAGTCTTGTAATTAATTTAATGCCATATGAAAGACACATATAGTGTGTTTGAGTGTGTGTGCTTTCGTTGATGTGTGTTTATTGGACAATAGATGAAGGAATTAAAAAATTGAGATATGTATCTGCATGTATCTCTAAATCAAACTATACGAAGTAAAATCGGTAACACGTTGTGGTTTTCAATCTTTGCCATCACTAAATTTTTATATACAATGGGGTCCTTGTTTTTTTCAAGACTTGAATGCAGATTGCGAAAATAGATACAAGTATGTGTAAATTGTATAGAAGAAAAAGAGTAGATTTACGAGTTCCTAATTTTAATTATGACGGTACATACTCATATTCGTGGCGAAATTCAATTGTTAAATGCTCTTCATCGTTTGCAGATTTTATTAAAAATTATTTGCTTAGCGATTTGTGGTCATTCGTTTCGTAGGAGGCGAGAATATCATAAATTTAATGTGATTGTGCAGCAATTGAAACGTGGAGGTGCTTATTTTCGAAGAGGAAATATTCAAAAATAGATAAAATCTGGACGGATTTTTTCACATGAATTTTATATCAGTTTTCAGTTGTGTGGAAACTATTTACTCACAATATCTACATAAAAAAACTGTGAACATATGAACATGTAAGACTCTTAACGTGTGGCTCCTAACAAGAGTTCAAAAACGACGACAGCCTTGCGTTACGCGGCTTTTTTTGGCCTCACAGTCTCAACTGATCAATTCTGATCGGGCGAAAATTATTCAAGGCTCTTTTCTTATTTCGAACGGCCACAATGTGTGACAAACTATACATTTAATTTAAATGAAAATCACGCAAAACTTCTTCAAATAAAATAATTAAATAATTAAGCAAATGTCTCGGAAAATTTGCAACGAAAAAATACCTTGTTTTGAGTTATGTCCCATTGCTGTTCTCGATGTCCTTCTTTAAGTCCCTGATCACCAAATTTTTTCCACTTGATTCGTTTAGTAGGACTTGGATGTTGTTCCACTCGTATCAATTCTTGTGGGCCATTTTTTTTCTGTACATGTTTTCTTCTATCGTTCTTGCATAACAATTGCCTTCTCCTCTTGAATATTTCTTGTTGAACATCATGGCAAAATATTGCTTAACTTGCAAAGGATATACATAAATGGAAAGTAGATGTCCACATAAAATAGTATCCGGAAATTTTGTCCTACACTTCAACAAATTTTGGCGTGAAAATTCAAGTCTTCTTTTCAAAATAATTAATATTTTTGTATGCCTGGATCTTTTGATAACAATTTTTAAGTTGCATACCACAAAAATCCACCACAAAACAATTAAAGGACATGAAACGGCCACATTTTTTGTCCAAATGCATAAAATTTTACAATGCAAAGCGCATTTTGAGTACCTGCAACGAAAAACATAAAAGAAAATATCTTTTTTTAAATGGGTTCAATGCAAACCATTATCTCTAGATGCTGTTGTTACATTTTCGTCTAAAAGATTTCAACCGAAAAAAATTTCCTTCACATATTCAAAGCTGGCTAGCAAACAAAGGACATTCGTGAGAAGTATTGTCTACGTTAAATAATGAAACATTTTAACATCCTCTGTTCGTGTTGTTGTTGTTTTTTGCTTAAATTTTCCATTCACCTCGTCGTATTTATCCTCGTCTCAAATTATTAAAGAACAACAAGGTGCACATCTACACATTTTCCAATGCTTTACAACCAGGAGGATTTACTTTCGGAGCATCTCTAATTTATCTAGAAAACTGGTTTCGTAGCCGTTCTCCGTTTTCAACTCATAGTGCAAACTATTGTCTACATTTTCTTAAGATTTCCTGCACTCAACGCGCAGGTAATTTGAGGCAAAGGTTCTCATTATCTTAGTGCGATATTCAAAACAACATAAATCCACCGAGAGCAGCACCCCGCAAAAAAAAGTGTATATATGCATGTGTAAATAAGTTGCACCGCCATAATGCACAAACCAACAAGATACCTGCATGACCACACTTTCGTCCTTTTGGACCTGCGACATGGGAAGTACCTGATGTCTAGATATTTCTGCAAAATTGACGGTCGAGTGTTGGCAAAGGTAATTTTCTTACCTGTACTATATGCCACCTGACCATCGGATTTTCCCTTGCTCGCCCGCGCTCGCAGGTGTGTGACCGCCAACGAAATAGATACAGCAGGACCAACAAACATTCCAAGGAAAATCTAGGATTGTCAATTATGCTGGGTTGAATGTTATTTTGACGAACTACTCATAGCCACGTGTAGTATGTAGAAATATAGGTAGATGTTTTCTACTTTTTCTTCACTTCACTTTTTTTTTGCTGTAGCGCAGCCATAAATTTCATCAGGATCAGGTCATCCAAATAGACAGCAGCTGGGCATATTTTCGTGATGATGAGAGATGAAAATCTCTTTTCATACCGATCTCATTTTCACTAGTTGGGCTATTACCTGATAAATTTTTTCCAGCTACCGATCAACAACGATCTCTCACCTGTATCTGAAGTTTTGTTTGTCGGCATTTGGATTGACGAGGATAGAGAATCGGTTATTTCTTGATGTGATCGATTGAGATCAATAAAGTTTTGCAGGATCATAAACATATATGATTTATGTATTTAATGAATTCATTGTAAAGAAATCGTATGTTTCATGGATTTGAGATTTTATTTTACTGAGAAAATTTCTACTAAGATTGGAAATTTGACTATTGCCGTTTTCCTAATTTGCGAATGCGTAAGGAAAGTCAAAAATTTATATGTTTATGATATGAATTTCACCATAGAACTTTTAAAAGGACTATTCATTGACTGCGATATATATTTCAACGTCTCATTGGCTCAGTACCCCTGAAAGCCGAGTATGTCATGGTCTGGCAAGGGTTGCGCTATGTAAGTTCATAATAAAGGACATACTGGCGCCTCTATGTCTCGCCGTTCGTACGTACATACGACACTTACATTGCGCTCGTTGCTCAAACATTGAATATGATTGTATCATACAATGTGAATACAACCAATTTCAATTTTTAAGATCGGCCAAATGTTCTGTATTATATTGAAATTGGTAGAGTTGCTTCTATTTTGTTTCGTGGCCAAAAATATTGACTCGGCACGGAGAAAATTCATGTATAGAAACAAATTCTTTTTCGGTAAATTATCGGAGTAGCCTATCCTGAATGACAATTTTGTATTGGTCCAGTCTCACTGATTACTGGCCGCATCATTATCGTTCGTTTTATGTAACAACGTTTTTGTATGGAAGAATTTGGGAGAACACTAGCGCACCGAATTCTATAAACTACAACTGTAGATAAAAAGATACACAATCGAATCGTCCGATGATCTGCGAAAATTGAAGGCCTTACCACGCATATTATGCGGTATTTCATGCTGTTGAATTAAATGTATCTCATTTTCTATTCCATTTCAAATGGTGTCCATTGTGAAGCCGAAAAGGAACATGAAGCTTAGTTGCTGCCGACTTCATTCATTGCATCATCTAAATTCCCCTTTTGAAAAACAAAAATTAAAACTAAGCGCACGCTCATCCCAAGCTGCAGCCCTTGCAGTAGACCTGCGGCCAGAACGAAACTTTCCCCTAATTCCACACCTGACCGGATAATCATCTTCATATTTTATGATTTTTCAATATTCACTATGCTTGGGTGGTTGTTATATTTTTTTTCAAGCTGCTTTCAAAAATTTACGCGCATGCAAACTGTGTACAATGAATTCCACCCTCCATCCACCCTCATTACAGCCGTCATATAAAGTCGAACCGCAATGAACTCATCATCATCATCATCGTGTCATTATTATGATGATTATCGTGCACGCCAAGAGATGAATATGGAATGAGAATGATGGATGAGATTGGCTTTAATGATGGTCCGGATATATTTCTTCCAATACGGATCATCCGCAACGAAGCTAGTTTACCAACAGAATGCATCGGTAAGCCGCCAACCAATCTGTTTAAAAGTCATCTCTTGCAGAAATGCATTACAACTTTACAGCATAAATACATATATATACAATATTCAGATTTACTATCACCACAAAATTATCGATTTTCAATCAAACACAATCGAAATTTTTCCATTTGGATGTTTTTTTCCCTTTATTTAATGTTTTTTTTTTTAAATTCTCCTCTGTACGCCCATTTTTTGTTGTAGAATTATCGACACGATTTGCTGTCTGTTTCAAATTGATTTTTCATAATGGCGTAGAACTAAGGGAAGTGAATATCAAATTGAAGAAATTGCAGGCGTGCTCGTGTTCGCATGGAAGATTTAATTTTTCAACTATGTAGCTTCAACGTTGTTGATCCTTGGCTCATTCGCGCGCGGATTTAATCCAAACGAAATTGTATCGGGGATTGATAGAATTTTTAAGGGTAGATGCGTAAGGGTTTGAGTATATTTTAGATGAAAAAATATGACTACACTTGTCTCTTGATATTGAGATGCTTAAAAGGACATAATTCCAGTATCTGAAGAAACCGAAATTCAAATTGAATTTCCTCTCTAAATGTATCTTAACAAAATGGAACGTTAGATTCAAGATATCTTTTTGGAATCTGTATGAAAAAACGGTCTAGAAGATGAAAACTAATTCAACGGATATGTGTCACCACCCTTAAGCCAAACCATCATCGTCAAATAAATGCTATACAACACAAATCGTCTTGATTGCAAGAAATATTGTCCGATAATTGAACACATCGCGTATTTCTTATCAACTCATCGTCGATTTTATACTACATAGTTTTCCATTTAGAACTTGTGGCTTGTGGACTCGAGTCAATTTACAATACAATTTTGTGGTTTCTCAAACGAAACATATTTTCGATTGTTCATCATGCAATCGCATTTTAAATGTCCATAAAAACCATTACAAAAATTAACGTTATTCTATCTAGAAATTGAACGCTTTAAACATAACATAAAGTCCAAAACGTACAAATATAATGTCACGTCTTCCAGAAAATCATATCCTTGCAAATGTCCTCTCTTAATTCATACAATCCGTGAAACATTAAATCGCTATAAAATGCAATGTGACGTCATGCGTGCCTTTCATCGCTAAGCGGAAAATTAAAATTCAAACTATATAAAAAATTAATGGCACGGAAACAATAGCGAGAAGAAGGCGACCGGGGGAAAAAATGCAAGGAAATTTATTAACACCATTTTCCTGTGGCAAGGTATTTTTTTTCTTTCTCTCTCTGATACAATTCCACGGAGCAAATCTTATTTAGTTCCATTTAGTTTGTCGCTTTTCGCACTTTCGCTTCTCTCATTTATTTTCACTCTACCGAAAATGATAAAAAAAAAGGATTTTATACGCGACAACAACACCAACAACACATCAATGGGTCAAGAATCAGCGCAAGGAAGCAAGTCAACTTAAAAATGATTCGAAAATTCTCGGAACGGTCGATGAAAGAAGGACACATTTCTTGTTGTTGAGCAATTTCAATTTGTTCTGTAATAAAATCGAAGACATAAAAATCCCAATGAACAGTCCGTTTGGAGTTCTTAGTTTATTTTTTTAATTTCTTCGATGGTGATTATTTAGTCTTGAGTGCGTTCACGGGGGGATGATTAAATGAACCCTCCTGATTGTTTTGAATGCGAAAGTAATTAGAATAATTTTTTTAAATGCCATCAAACTGATATTGCAATCTGTATTTGTATTTAGTTTATGGGTCATATTTATTTAAGATTCTAAGATAGGTAGAAGCATGGGGGAATGGAATGGGCTTAAGGTCTACTAGAAAATCGAGCCTCGAAAACGTTCAAACTAGGGACGAATTAACCACTAATTATTACTGACGAATTCGTTTGCTTATAAGACTCAATTCATTACTTTACTAGATGTTCACACCCCTTAAATAAACTTAGTAAAATGTAACTTATTGAACAATCAATCTGTTGGGATGGATTAACATTCACGCTGGATGACTTAATCCAAATCGTGCTGGCTAGACATTAAAATATTTGCCTTTGCATGACGTGCAAGTCCGCATGTTGTCTGCGGTTAGGCTCTGCATAATCTACATATATGAGATGGCATCTAACTTTCAGGAAATTAGAAAAGATATTTTTGCATTGTATTAGATCATCTGATAGGTGTGCAGTCTGAAGATAATTAGGTCAACACATCGGAAGCACACTAAATGGTAGAAAACGATGAACGAAGAGAAGTGCCAAGTCTCCGTTAATAATCTTTTAAAATGATAAATTCCACATTATTTTCTTTCAAATCTTACCTCCTTATCCAACTATCGATACATTGTACCAGCCACGAGGAATATCCAAGCGATAAGAAGCAGAGGTAGAAAGAGAAAGACTTCCAAAGAAACGAGCATACCATTTTAGATTTTTTCGTCCTTTTTACATTTGGTACATATATCCAACCAATATAGTAGGTACATATCTACATATGTACATGCATGCATACAAAACAAGCTGAAAATTTTTACCATGTCTTGAAATCGTCTTGACTTTCTATTTTTCTTCCGCGCACTCATCCATTCGCGTTTTTCTCTCTCTCGACTTGATCCTTTCTCGTCCAAGTATTGGCGCGTCGCATCTTTTCCTCGCTTTCTAGTTATCGTTTTAACCTTATGGGAAATATCGAACGAGTTCTCTCCAGCAAAATTTCCACCCTCAAGCGCTCGTACGTTTCGGATATTATTCAGGCCGTGATATGCTGTCCAATATCTTCACGTGCATGCATATTCATATGTCGAAATCAGACGGATATGTAGCAGTCGTTCTTGTTGTTGGTTTCTCGTTGTACAATCTACTCACATCCCAGCCCCATTCGTCCGCCACCCGAATGAATTCAACGACTTATTGCTATGGACCACACAAACTACCGTCCTCTGCCACTCACTACATCATTAAAAAATTCAAGATTTTCTTCTGACTTAATTCAAACGTGGAGCACCTAAAGATTTTCCTTACATCCCCAGCACTTGTGATCGTCGGAATATAGTTCGTACCATACTTACTTACTCGAGGCCAAAGTATTTTTCATGTTATAGGACATGTCATATATGTTACGACTACAGGACTAATCCTGCTCTAAAGCAGGATACGAGGAAAAGCCAGGAGTTGAAGTGGAATTGTGGAGCAAATAATCATTTTTAAATTCACGGATATGATTCTACCATCATCTCCATGGAGGAGAAAGTCTTCGGTGGAAAATAATTAAATTGCATTTCTAAGATGCATCCTCCTGTTGATATTAGATCTGATTGATTTCCTTTTACAGTATGCTATTCATCCTTCCGAAAAGGATCTTTCAACATTATGTTACATCATTTTAAATGCGCCTGTAGCTGATGCTTTTCATTTTCAATTGTCCCTGAAATAGACTCTAGGCTTTTTCTTAAGATGAATTTTGAAAACTCCATTCGAAATTGATTTCGAATTTTGAATTAATTAATTTTTGGGACTTAGTATTCCATCAAAAAGTATTAACATAAAACGTTGTTGAATCGGACCTTATTTATGCTCAAAAAAAACTACCCCGTCGTAATACAAGTCATCTTCGAAGCACACCGATATCTATTTAATAATTCTGTTTTACAGTTCACCCCCAAAAACACCTATGTATGTAATCCTACATGCATATGATGCAACAACTCATAACGAAACGGTAACCGAAAGAAGAAAACGAACCGAGAAAAAAACAAACTATAAACGTCGATAATGTTGTAGGAAATGTACTGATTTTATTGTCGAAATGTTCTCACTAACTAGAATTTTCCTACGATTGTGTTTCGATTTTCCGATTGTTTTTATTGTTACTTAAAATTTATGGCTTGTTCTCCACCTTCTTATCTGTAGTTAGTCCTTGTTTGTTTTTATCCACCCGTATCCGAAATACGTACGAGTATAGTGTGGCAAGGAAGCATCAAATCGATACGTAGTCATTTTTTTTGCATTCTCATTCATGTGAAGGGTGGTAAGGAGTTGAAGATGTTTTGAAGCGAATCGAAGCTTCCAAATTGAGACCAGACCGATTTATAGACCAGATAAATATAGGTTAGATATAATTTTCTACCTTTTTGGAATTTTTCAACTTTTTTAATTGTAAGTTGTGTTGTTTTTGCACGAGGGTAGGTCGAAATCAGCTTGAAATTATAATTTCCTGTAGATATTTTATGAATTTAACTTTCTCATTAGATTGATGAGGCCTGTCTTTAAAAAGGACTTGTTAAATCACTTAAGATATTGCCGCAATAAAAAGCAGCATCTTAAACAAGTCCTTAAAAAATATAAAAATAACCTTGAAATCCTTCAATGGTTTCTAAATCCTGAAATCCAAGTTTTTGACCCTATTTTGAGTATCTGGACACAGTGATATAATGGGGAAAAGCAACTTGTACGCTTATCTTTAAAAAACGAAGCAGCTCCCCAATATGAGGCGTGAGAGGTTAACCCTTCCGCTACAGTGGAACCATCTCTTAGAAGGAATCATAGTGCCAAAAGAGTTGACTTTGATCGCACGGACGATCTTCAGCGTTAGAGCCAAGTCTTTCGTCTCAAAGACCCAATTCTGTGAGTTATTCATAGAATGGACCAATTTTGTTAAGGATGACTATAGCGGAAGAAGGAAGGAATTGTAATTAATCACATAAACCGTTTCAAATTTTCCACCCTCTCCAATTTTTAATTTGGTTCTCCACTCTATGAATTGAGACTAATGCAAATGTTGTTTAGATTTTAGCTTCGTTGCCTACAATGGTTAGGAGGAGTTTGAATCTAGAGCTTTGAAAGGAAATTGAGAAAGGGGATTAATGAAAAATAAATAGAATGCTTGGTGACTAATTGGCGCATTTCATTTTCAGACCGTGCAATTTTTCTGCAGGCCTTTACGCTTTGCCCATCTAGAAAAATACGAAAGAATAATTACCCTCCGAGAGAGTTACGATCAAACCGAATGGATATTATAACGATTGCGTCAAAGTCCATGCGGACATACATAGATTTGATTCGAGCGGCCTTGACCGTCCCACACGATACGATTAACTCCAATTTTTTTTAAAAAAGAGTCTGAAACATGCGTCATATTCGAGGTGGCTCTGCTTGACAGGGTAAACATTACCTACTCTACCATTTGACCTGTTCATTCTGACGAAGATTGCCGTCATCGTCATCACCCGCAAGCAATAACCATATACATACCAGTCAGTATCCAAGATCAAACGAAGAAAATGAGATAAACATTTTTTTTTCTGGACCGACCTCTCTTTCCAGTTCGCTGGCCCATCTCCGCCAGCATCATAATCGTCACCGTATTATACAGTTCAAGAAACTATCAATGAAAATCTAGACTTTTGTGTTATGAATGAAACCACTTGAAAACGACTTTCCGAAAATTTCAAGATGATGATGATGGCGCAACAGACGCGAACCGGGGGAACGGGGACGCGGGAGAGATACACGCAACACAGTAGAACTTGTACGTTGATCGTGGCGAGGTGTTCTACACCATCATCATTCTTTGGTATCGTTGATTGATTGAAGAAAGAAAGAAAAAACTATCTAGTATGCTTGGAAATTGAATTATTCACTGAAACAAGCTCTCATAGCAAGAGCTGAAGACCTGAATACGCGAAAGATACTCGTAGAACTTTTTATCGCATCGCAATTTGAGAAGAGTGCGAATTAACAAATAAAAGCTTCGTTACGGGATCAATGGCGATGTCTTATGGCTGGTCTCGCAATTGCCTTTTAATAACTTTTCTAGCCTAGTTTATATAAGCCTCGAGTGTTTGCCGCGTTCATGGGACGCGAGATTTAATGACTTCCTGTATCTTTTTTTAGAGTGTTACCTTTGAGATGCTAAACAGATAGACGTACCTTTCGGATTGGCGACGATGCTTGAACCGGTTGCATTTGGCAATCAGACTTTCGTCATTATGTCAGCGCTAGGATTCATTTTTTACAGCTACTCCTGTAAGCTCTCGAAATCTATAATTCAGCATCTGCACCTTCCTTTCATATGTATGTTGTAATATGCAATTTTCTTATATGTTTAGATATTCCTCGCATCCCACATAGTCCGGACGCTACATACCAACTGCTTTTGGCACTGTGTCGTCGTCATAATCCCTGCCACGTCTTCCGTATGCTGGCATTGGATGCTACCACTACCGCTTACGTAGCAGCTCCTTTTCTTTGGCTACTTCAGTCCTAGCTCATGGTACCCGTCTGTATGCAGAGAACCGTATAAAAATTGTAGAAGGGGCGGGAACGGTGGAGAAAAGTCTCAAACAAGGGGGAAGAAATCCAATTTATCCATTCTCAGGTCTACATCTCCATATATTTAAATTTCTTACTTTCATTCTATCCATTCCTTGTATGACGCGAGCGGGGGTGAATCCCAGACAAATGGCTAAGGGTAGAGCAGCAAGCTGGCTCTCCATTTGGGTATTACCTACCTACCCGCTTACTTTCTCGTCTTATTCATGTAGCTTTCGTCTTGAAGGCAAACCAGCAAGCCAGCATCAGCAGCCAGCCTTAGACCAATCATCCATTTGCATCGTCGTTCATTTTTTCGTGAAAGTATGAAGAATTGCTTGTTTATTGCTTGCGAAAAGCAAAGAGAAAGACGCAAGCAATCCTTTCTTTTTCTTCACATTCTATTTTTTCCGTTAACATCATGTTGATGGTGGTGGGGGTGGTTGTGAAATATTCGATTCGGAAAATTTTCAAAATGAATCTAACGTACTACAAAAAATCTAACAAGTTTTGCAGTCGAACGATTTTTTAATGATCCAATTTCGGATAAAATGATTTTAATTAGAGTCACGACTTCGGGTAACAGTTGAAATAGTTCTCTATTAAAAACTGTACATATTTTGTGATTCGTAAAAAGTGTACCAATATGCCTTAATCTTTAATTTTAAGTTTCTGGCGGCAAATTTGAGCTACCTTCTCAAATTCACGGTGGTGTTTTCTCTCTCCACTGGCCGCTTTTGCTTTGATTTTATTCGAAGATCTAAATAAGGTGTTGCCCAAAACTTTGTCAGCTTCATGACGCAATAAAAGAGTTTGTTTCTATGAATAAATTCAAATTATGATACTCTGATTTGCTCTTAACACTTGTGTTATCGTTATGTTTTTCGTATGCAACTGAGCACGCATAAAAACTTGATTAAAGACATAATGGTTGATACATTTTCAACGAATTACCGTTGAAAAGCAGGGGTTTCGATCCTACTATTGCGAATTTCTTATATTGCCGAGTCCTTGAATTTTTAACCCCTTCCCCGTAGGATGATGCGGCTTAGTGCAGGCTTTGAAGATTTCTGTAAATGTTTCTGAGGAAAGGAAGAGATATTTGCAGAACTAGGCTCATGATGCATCGTCGCAACATATATTGACGTCACAATTTTATAAACAGCTTAGAATTAATAGTTCAGGACAGCCACTCATAGCAGAAAATTATCTTGACTCGTGCCGATCCGCCTCTGACAATTCCGCATGCACCAGTCTAGCATTGATCTTGGCAAACCAGTGAAAAATGTCGCAAACTTTGGACATAAAGTAACACAGTTGTAGGGTCTGAACTCGGCCACATTTTCCAAGCTTTTTTCTGAATAGTTGGATAATAAATGTCATTTGAAATTCACATATTTCGAGCGTTTTTGGCAGAAGCTTATTCACTTATATCAATTTAGAGAATAACCTTTTATTCGCAGCACTGTTTTGTTGCATCGTTTTGGAATTTGTATGTAGAAATAGCTCTCAGATGGGTTTGTGTCAGCATTTTTTCTGTAACAATTAAAATGTTTTAAAGTTACGTCGAAGATAATGATGAACAAAAATAACTCTTCACGTTCTTGGACGTATTATTGTGTTTATCACCAAAGGATCACCTCAATCTAAATAAGAAATCTCATCTACACACATTTTCATTTTGCAACCCTTCTAGACATGTTTAGATTACTTACTAAAGCAGCAACAATGGCAGGATCATATATTGTCTCTACTAACTTTGCGACATCTATAATTCTTTCAAAAACAAATATTCATTATATCTTAGGACATTCTCAGCGATATGTGGATTAGATGATAAAATATATACGATAGCATAAGTACCTACCTACATGTATGCTGCATACGTGTGAGAGTTAAGACCGCATGTATCCGTTGTCTTTCACTAAACGGCCCTGGATAATATCTTATAGGTTTTGATACAGAGAGGACAGAACAGCCAGGAAAAAAATATGGCAAAAAAAATCCCGAGGACAACGAATACGAAAAGCGAAGACAATGCATGTCTCTTACACATATGTGCTAAAAGAAACAGAGAAGACAATTTTAATGTGATACCGCACATGCATGAATTTCTTTCCGCCTCTTATTCGTCACAGTGCCGCCACACCAAGCCACTATACACTATACTAACTCCTAAGGGAAAGAGCGGGCGGATAATGATGATGATACTCCTTAGGGGACTTCTTTCTTTCTTTTCCGTTCGGTAAAAATCTATTTTTTTTTACTTTCATTGGTGGGTACACTATATTGCCGAGTACTGTGTTGGTACTGGCTGCTGCTGTTGCTGTTGCTGATGCTGATGCTTCGCCTGAAATGGAGGCAAGACACCATCAGGATGTGTCTTGAAAAAAAAACAAAAAGGCGCTCATACAATGTATGTTAAGTAAGAATGTTTTGCCATACTACATACATACATGTATGGGCAAAAATCCACCATTTTTACTTTACATTTACACGTAAAAATGGCGTAATGGGAAGTTAAGAAACACTTTCTGCAATAAATTAGTGGACGTAGCTTAAGGGATCGATTGTAAGACATGTCTGTCTATAGTGTATGGTGAACTGTGTGTGTACATAAAACTAATATGTAAAGAAATACCCTTGATTTGAGCAGATGTCAGATACTTCCAGATTTCAGACAAATATCTAGGGAGCTGCATCCCATTAGCTTGCGACAATATGCGAGCACGAAATGTTGAGAATATGCTCCTTATCATTTTAGTATGATTACAGGACCCTAATATCCATGTGATTAGCATCACTCTTCCAATAATAGTTTCAAGGTAACTACTGACTGCTTTGTTCGCTTCTCCCAAATAAATTCTAAGTTAACTTTCATGGGTTAGTAATAAATAGTGTTGAGATGAGCTGCAGTAAAATATGTAGCTTAGTTCCATGTATAACGACGGCAAGACAAGAAATAGTCATTCAGCTTCTTGCTTTGAATTATTTTACCATGGATTAATCCGTGATGATTGAACTGTTAATGTGCGCAAATCCAGATTCAGAAGTAGCCTAAGTGAAATGGTGAAAAAGGAAAGTAAACTGCTATTTATTGAAGCGACTGAATCGCAAAAATAATTGCACAGCATTAATTTTTGCAGACATAATAGTTAAGCTAATATTTGGCGTAATGTTATCAATGCAAAAACATATATGTATATATATTCCTTTTGCATGCCAGACGATTTAATTCATACTCAGTTGCACTATAAAAATCATTTGTGCATGATTCTTGCAACACACCTTTCCATTGCCTGCATTTATATTTATGGGGAATAAACTTCTTCTAATTCGTACTAGTCACCACTTCATTTGCAACAAATTATGAAATGAAAGGCAGAATATCGTGAATTAATGGTCTAAAAACGGATCTAGTCAAAAAGATTGTTCATATGTCTGGCACTGTGTTACAACTTCATAGGAGACATACTGGCGTTTTTATGTCTTGCGTTATCTGTACAGATATACGGTAGTTGTGCAACATTTCGACGATTGAAAACCTTAAAATTTGTTGAAAATTATGTACAATGTCATCAGAAGATGTAAATATAGTTGGCAGGCTTCTAATCTGACGACAAAAATGCCGACTAAAGTGGAGTTGACGAATGTATGAAGTAAATCAATCTGAACTGAGCCCATTTGAGGACATATCGCCCTCAAATCTAGTTCTGACTAACCAATATACTTAAGGCAGGCGAATTTTTTTACCATTTATATATATATTAAACATTTTTCATAATGGTTTTATAAATAGCATTCCCCTCTCAAATTTAAGTGATCTTCAAATTGAATTGGTGGTTTTCCAAATCAAATTAGTACTCCTTCAATTTAAATTGGCACTTATTCAATATCAATTGGATAAAAAAAGCTTCAATTTGATAAAAAGTTATTAAAAATATTTGGATTTTCACAATCCCGTAAGGTAAACACCTGAGATCGCTTTTAAACTGATACAAAACTCTCACTGTTAGTCTGAAAAATTGGCGATCGAACAAGGAATAGGTGTGTAAGGACTTAGTGACCCAAAACATTTTTGAACTCCTTAGCGCATCCTCTTAATGAAACCGAGCTCTTTGTTAGCTGTTGCTAGCATGTTGTGCTAGTACAGGACGAAGCGCCAGGATCAAAAACAATTGCGAGATCCAAAACCTTATTTACACTTGCAATTTGAACCTTATTGCGAAAGAAGATGTTGTTTAAAGTGGTCTTTTTTTTCAGGAAAGTGTTTGGCCCATCTACGTTTGAAAAAATGTCCTTAACGTCTTTCATTTCTTCCACGTTATGTCCAATTTGTAAGGAATTGAGCTCGTAAAGTTTTATTTAATAAATGTTTTGAACTAGTGCTAATGAACTAGAATAGATAATTTCTACACAAATCATGGCATCAGAAGCATTCATTCAGTGCAATAATATTTTCTGGGATTAAATTATTATTATAATTATTTATTTGAATTTAATTTCTTTAAATCGGACCGTCTTTTTGGGTGGGCTGTGATTAAGGTCGGACTCATCGATGCCCTTCATTAATTACGCACAGGAGCACGACCTTCAAGCCAGGAGTTTGCTTGGTTCACATCAATAACAGTTCAAGATCTTCGAAAACGGTGGTAAATAGCCCAATTTTTCTACATGTCCGTTTGAATAGAAAACACTTAATAATAATGGCGTGAAATGTTCCAAAAAAACAACAACTATCTATAACCATCCAAAAAATGACGATACTAATTACCTGGCGAAAAAAAAACTGAGAAAGCATTGAAATAGGTTGAGTTTGGATACAAATCGCTTTGGCGACAACATTCTTATCTATTGTACGAATACCGTAACTTTCGACTCACGATATGACTCTCTCCTCATTAGCCGATCTTATTGGGATATATTCCGTATAATGTTGATCAAGAGCATCAACATCTTCGTCATATCATGTTTGCGTGGAAAATAGTGTCATTCGTGGAGCATTAACTCCATCTTGCTCGAGCGCACACATTGGACATCGCGCACATTGTACTCTCCTATAAATGTTAAATTTTTTGGTCCAATCAACAGCAGCAAAGCCATCCAACCACCCACCACCCTAAATTGTCCAATCAGAGAAGAAACAACGGCAAACTGAATATACACTACTTTGCTCTCATTATCGGCTTGAAACTTTTTCACAACGAACACAGCATCGAGATGTATCTGCAAGATACTACGTAAGCTCAATCTACGGCACGCATTTGTTGTTGGTGGTGCTGCTGTTGCTGATGGCCTCGCTTACGGTGGCTGTACGATGACAATGGTGCCCTTCGTGGTAGCCCATCACCCTTCCGCGGCGAAGGGCTACCACGACCGTTGGGGCTCCGCCGACTGCTGAAGAAGGAGCCACTCAGGCAATAGTCGCGGAGCCACAGCAACTATATAATTGGCGGGAGGAAGATTGAACTGGAGCATCGTTAATTGGTGCTGACGTCCTGGACTGTTTTAAACGGCAGACTTGCCTCCTTGTAATTAGATCCCGCGAGGGAGCTGCCCCGCGAGCAGCCAGGCTAGCCGTGAAATAGATACTCTTGGAGGGCCGACGAAAAAGGATGGAGGCTCGCCATATATGCGCCGCGTTCAATACTTTCGTTACTCCCGCACATGGTGGTGCTACCTGCGCCTCCATCGTCGCCAAAGTCTGGTTCCCCGATATATATATATATATATATATATATATATATATATCTACTTTTATATATATCTATTTATATATATATATATATGCGTCGCTGTGCTTCGCTCTCTAATCACCGCCCCGAATAAGGTGGTGCTTCCACAATTGGGGATCCCATTCAGTCGCGGTAGCGTTCACACATAATTATGACTCGCTGGTATGAGAACGGCAGCAGTGGTAATAGTGACGGTACCGTCGTCCGTGGTCCCAGTCTGCAGACCATGCGCCATCGAGTATCTTAATGGAATCATTGGCGGATCCTCGACCGATTTGGCCACCCGCTAGTCCCGCCGCCGGTGCACCTACCTGTCCTGGCCCGGTATGACCGGGCGCTATGGGTTCGCCCTTGATAACCCTTCCTGCGGTGAGCACCATCCTCGATGGACTCGAGGGACCAGTGCGCTCCTGGATGCAATCATTTCACTCACATGCACAAGAAGACTCACTGGCAACGCTAACTAGTTCCGTTCGTCGGCGAAGATTGGTCCTGCAACGGTGGGAAGGGGGTGTACGAGCGTTCTTGAAACAAACCGAGCTGATTAGCCGTCCCGACGCATTTCGCAGACATGGCACGGTTGCGAAAAGTTGGGTAGGCATTTCGCGAGCACCCAAAAAGCTTCATTTTCGGCGCGAGTATCTGCGCGCTAACCAGCAGATACATTCGAGCCCACGTTGTGCGCCACAGATACGCGTCGTGATGCGTTGCAATACAACGGAGGAGAAACGCCGGCAATCGCGAGCTCTCACGCCAGACTTGTATATAAATCAATCTGTGCCCAAGAAGAACGTGCTCTCGCGACGAGTTGCAGGTTCGCGCGGAGACCCTCGCCTATGTATTGCAACCAAGCACGCCTGTGTGCCCAGGAAACATCCTTTTTCGCAGAAGAAGAAATGAGCATAAATTATGAGCACTAAGTGCATTCCGTTCCGTTCTTACAGTTCTTGTTCCGCACCGTCTTTGCCATCGCCTTCTTCTGCACCGTCTCAAGCACGCTTCCTCAGCAAGGGCTGATGCTGCTGCTGCCGTCGAAGAACTACCATTTAACACCTAGAAGAGTAGTCGGCGGCACGGTAACAAAAACCTACTCTGAATAATTCGCAGGCTTTTTGGCCGCTCTGCCATTTGTATCTGTATCTGGTACGCTGTCCTGCTTCCACTATCGCCTCGAATCACATCACAATCAATACATATGCACGAAGAGGCTTTTCGTGCTGCCTCTTTTTCCCTTTCTTGAGCAGCATCGGTGCAAAGAACCCGGCTGGATACTAGGTAGGTTTGTCCAACCACTCCACGAATCTTGACTGGGTTCCATGTGTATCAAGTCCGGGGTTGTATGATGGTGTTCTTCGTGTTGTTGCTACTATGATTTGTATATTATTTGGCGTTGATATCCACACTATCCCTTCTCCAGCGTATTATGGTCATATGTAAACGAGTATAACAGTCTTCGGTCATCGCTCGGCATGAGCGCATGTAACCTTTTTTTGTTATCTACCTATTAGATTAATTTTCAACTTTTATTATAATAACAATTGCAATTTCACTCGACGACAGTTTCAATTGCGATTTTTATCCCGAAAAAAACTAATAATTAAAAAAATCTCTTGTTTTGAATTGGAAACGTTCGCATGGCGTCGTGTTGAAAATTTTCACGGATACTAAGCAAATCACAACTCACCGAAATGGATTAATATAATAAATCGAGAGACGAAACGAATTAAAAACAAAATTCAAATCAAATATTGTTAATCGTAGAGTGTCACCTCTTATCACGCCGTGGAAAAAAATAATAAGTGGAAAGCAGAAAACAAACACCGGTGTCTGTTCGATAACAAGCCGAGAAATTTTGTATCTTTTTAGGATGCACATCCGAATAAATCAGCTGCGATTCGCTTTGTATCTGCAAAAGTTTTCCATATATATATATATATATATATATATATATATATAAGATCGAACGCGGTAACAGTCGCGAGTGATAAAAGATATTTGGTTGGGAGTCCAATGCCAATCGGTTTCCGCGATACACATATAGTGCACAACAGTTTTGGCGCAAAACAACACGCAACCGTTATCGTTTTGGGTTCTATACAGTGAATGGGATTTCCGTGCCGAGTATCTTGCAGCAATTTGATTTGTGCAATTTCGCCGAAACAACTATTAAACATAACAAATATGTGCGCCAAATGTCGTTATCTTACACGAAAATCATAGTAGAATTTTCAACGGTGTATCATATGTGCCGCGAACCATGCTTTTGACCATCCATCGTTACCACTCATCCTTGTGAACTTTTTGTGACATGCTTTCGTCGAAAGCATGTAAAGGACGGTATACTTTATGTTGTATACTTGAGTGTTAACGAGTGCCGGCCACGGTATTGCAATCAATTCATCTAGAAATAAAACACTTCATCGGACGTGTCCCAAACGATTGAATCCTCATCAATAGATTGGATTGTGTTGTGAACCAATAAAAAATAATGCAACAGCTCCAATACATTATCCGCTCGCCCTTAATTTAATCGACACCAACAAAAAATACCCTTATCTTTTTCCGAAAAAAAATCATCGGAGTGAAGTGAAAATGCATCCAAGTGATTTCCTAGTCTGATTTTCAATTATTTTTTGTAATAGTTTAATTTTTACTTCAATTTCTTTCGTTCCTATCCTTTGCTTGTCGTCACACTCTCTATTTTTTTTAAATATTTTTCCAGATAAAAGAAATCCAACAAAATTTACATAATTATATATATATTTTTAAAATGTATACAAAAATACAGATAAATGCTATTTAAAATGAAAATGCAATGTGTAGTTCCTAAACAACAAATAACAACAACAACAAAAGAAAAGAAATCTTTAAAAGAAGTAAATATACTATAAATTAATAATAAATTTAATTAGTACACAAATTTAAACACAAAAAAAATTCTATAATACATAAATAACACATCGAGTCGTATAATTTGAAAAGTAAACAACAAGAAGAAATCAAACTTCTTAACATTATCTACTCTTGGTCGTCTCCTCAACGACAAATCATTTGTCTTTGAAACTAATCAAAAATAAAATAAATAGAAACCATCCGCGATAATTTGGCTATAGATACAAAAGCGTTGAATCACAATCCAACCGATTTTTGTATCTTAATTGAAAAACTGAAGATTTTTAACTAAAAATCCCGGGTGTATCGACGGTAAATGCGAGAAAAACCTCGCATGTACATTTTTCATTAATTTGATTTGACGATCATCAATAAAAAAAATAGTTGAAAAAGAAAGTCTTGTAGTACATTTTCCTATTTATATATGTATATATAAATATATATTGTTTAGCCAAGTTGTAATACATAGTTCCATTCGTCACGCGGAGTGTTATATGTGCTTAGAAATAAATCGGAAGGGAGGGGGTTTCGATCCATATGCAACAATATCATCACCATCATCAACAACAACAGCCACTGCAAGAACAGCAACAACAAAAACCAGTACAGTACATCATTACTAAGCGCCGGCTAATAAATGCTTGTACAAAAAAGTGCTAATCTGTTATCAAGTGATGAAAGGGTTAAATTGTGCAGCGAAATTATGCTGCAATCTTGAAAATAATTGAATGTAAAAAATCAAAATTCAAGTGAAAATGTATCACTCAAATATTGAGAGTAGGAGCGGGAAAATGAAATGTTTTATTGTGTAGTGTGAAAAATTGAAAAGTCCTCCCCTCTCTGCTCCCCCAACAAAAAAAAAGAAATCAAATAGAAAAGTGTTGAGCAATCGATTATTATCTAGACTTGATACAACACCAGCCAAACGACATTTACAATTGGAATTTGTCGGTGAAAATTTTGTCGATTGAATGAATAACAAGCAAAAGGGTGGAAACATCCCTTCGTCTGCGTGAATATATTCCGTTGCAGTTGCATGTCATGACACTTGCTTAGCTGTGAACATAAGTTTCGTGGAGCCGAGAAAAAAGGTCAGTTTGGCGTCAATTTTTGTATTGTTTTGATAATATCCATTTAACTTTAATCAGAGTTCTTTTTTGGCGAAAAAATAGACTACTTTTAATGCCAATTTTAATGTTCTTATTCTAAGCGAAATATCCCTCATGGAAATCATGCCATCCACCCAAAACACGTCTTATCTTCGACATATCTTTTACATGGAAATCTTTTAGTTTTGTTCAAACAGTTCCATTAATTTTCCTTTTGAATAACTGTTGTAATCTCCGAAATTTTCTATTCTTTCAAATATAAGCTGCACTCTTCGCAACTTTTTATTGCTTCAAATAATAGTTATGATTTCTGGAATTTTACAATTGAAATAATGCACGCCAAATGTTGATGGTCTTTGCACGATTTTCATTTGTGTTCACTTCTCATCTTTTGAATCGTATAAAATTGGTTAGATTTTTAATATTACTGTCTTACTTTTGTAACATTCTTCGAACAACTCTTAGCAAGCATGCTAAAATCACTTCCTTTCTATTTTGTGAGCTACCACGAAACCTTACTACTCAAAATTTCTGTTGAAACAGAGAGTATCGGATAAAAATTGATACAATACTATTGGACCGATCTCTTTAATCAATATTATTTACTAGTATTAGAATATTTCACATTTAAAATTAGGACGAACGCATGACTATATATTTTTTTCTCTCTCGGAATGATTGAAACAGTTTTGCTTTGTATAGTTTTTAGATATATTTCTCGATCTTTTCGTCAATGAAACAAATCTTTTTTATTAGCAAATGTTTGATGGAATTTTTAGAAATCTATAATTTGTGTAGAATTTTCGAAACCAAACTGTCTAATGGTATCCACTTCCCTTGAAACTGCTGCAGTAAAATAACATCAAATGACGGCCCTCCTTCTAAAAAGATGCCATCTTACATTTTGATAACTCATCGGGAACAAAAAATATTGATGCGTTGTTTTGACGCTTTTTTATTTACTTGATCAACGGAAAACCAAGAGCTGTATAGATCTTCCGTGATAATTATCCTGATTTGACTCATATACTCATTCACAGCCGAGTGCCATGATAGTCAAGCATTAAATCTCATTTACGAAAACGCCTTGCAGCAGCCAAGTTGCCTCAAACCTGGTACCCAGTGCATCGGAGGCGAACCTTCTAACCTGTCAGACTAGTTGAAAAAACAAAACGTCCTTTGAACTAACCAAATGAACTTATTTCAAGTTTTACTTCTGCAAAAATCTAGATGTTTAAGCGCATTCTTAAGGAAACATTTATCTGATTTGTTTAATTGAAGGAAACCAAAATTGTAAAAATAGTTCGCTTATTAGTAGTGGAATTCGTACAGCACTATATCACTACAAATCTACAGTCCTTTCCTCGCAGGACCGCCAATAGGTGTTACTTTGCGATGGGGACTCCAGGAATAACTAGCTTCTCTAATTTGCCTTTTGTTGACAACCGATTCAATTATTTTCTATGCACCACACATGTACACATCTAAAATGAATTTCATTGCACCATTTTTTAAAAAAACTTTATGTTAAAATTTGTTAAATAATTTTATTTGTTCTAATTTTTCTCTAGCTAGTTTTAATTTTTTTCTGGTCTGGTTTTCATTTTTCCCTGGTCTGTCTGTATTTTTTTCTGGCCTGCCTTTATTTGTTTTCCTGACATATCTCGTTTTTCTGATCTGTTTTTAACTTATTCAGGCCTGTCTAAATTTTTTTCTGATTTGTTTTTTTTTCTGGTCGTTTTTCATTGTTTCGAGCCCGGCTCGTTTATTTCGGTCCTGTCGCAATTTTTATCTGTGTTGTCTTCATTTATTCTTGCCTGTGCTAATTTTTAGGGTCTATCTGAATTTTTTTCTGACCTTAATTTTTTAATGATCTGCTGTATTTTTTCTGATCTAAATTGTTTCTGATCTATCTTGATTTATTTTCCCTGATTTGTCTTAATTTTTTTCTAGCCTAACTGAATTTTTTTCCTAGTTCCTAGTAATTTTTTTTAGTCTGTCTTGATTTGTGTCAGGCCTGTATTAATGTTTTTGTCGTCTAATTTTATTTTTCTCGGTCCCTTCTTAATTTTTTCAAATCTGTCGTTATTTTTTTCAGGTCTGTATTGTTTTTTTTTCTGGCTTGCCTTTGTTTTTCGGGTGTCAATTTTTTCGGGCCTATTTTAATATTTTTGTCTGGTCTTCCTTAACTTTTTTCTAACTTATTGCAATATTTTTCTGGTCTTAAAAAGACCCACATGTTTCAATTTTTACGGCCTATCATTATTTTACCTGATATATCTTTACCCTATTCCAAGAGGTGTTTATTCCTTTCTGATTTTCTTTTGTCTTGTATTGATCCCCAGCACATTTAACCTTCGCATCCAATCGATTTAAGCATACGATTTATTATCGAAACATTTTAAAATGTAATGATTGAGTTAAATTTTCATCTGCAAATCAACATAATGTTGTGGGAAATAGTAAAAACCATTCCAGAAAAGCTTTAAGTATTTTCGAAAAAAACCATTTGAGGATAGGTTCAATTGTTTTGGGAAATCTGCACACCGTTTGCTTATAAATTCAAATGTTTTTGGGAAAACCTATAAATTAACTGAACGAAGCTATGGAAACAATTCAATTAAACATCGAATTCAATTAGAAAACGCTATAAAAATATCTACAAAAATAAGGTAACATTAAAACTACCAACGACATGTAGTAAAATCTAAAAGTTTTCACTCATTTATTTTCAAGGGGAGCAGAGACGCTACCAAACCGGCTATTAAATCAACCGAATATTTTGATTCCAATCAAACTATCTAAACTTAAAATTAATTTAATCGACACAATGAACATACATTAAAGAACAATAGTTCAGCAATATAAAATGTTGATAGTATAAAAACCCATTATTTCAGAATATTAACTTTTGAAAGAATAATATGGTTGGCTCTTACACATCCCAAGGATTGTATGCCTGTTAGGTATGCAAATAAAACATGCTGCTGTCTTCAATAGGTTAAAATCTTAATTGAATCTAATCAAAAAATAGATACTTATCGATTTATTTTTCTATTTTTCAATGCTATTCTGAAATTATTCGATTTTTCTTCTATTTCTTTTGTCAAGTATGATTCGGAATACTTTCTTACCAACTTCGGGGGTTCCTGAATGAACATAGGTCTTTAAAAAACACAGAAGGAATCGAATTCGATACAAAACGGCTCATATATAAATTATGAATTTGCCGTCGGCATGAACAATGTCAACTTGATATTTTTCGTACCTAAAATTTGATTTGATTTTTCAACATTTTCTAGATGGAAATGCATTGCAAAATTTGAATATGATATTACTTGACGCGTTCCTAGTTTTAAGTTGCGTCTTCTTGTCCCTTTCTAACGAAATTTGATGGGAAAATTTGGTATCCATTTAATGAATAAAATTTTGCAGTCCCTGCTGTCTACTTTCTCACAATATCCTCGAGATATCTTTCTTAAAATCTACATCGGACACCAACGAAAGACTTTTAAATCTGTTGAATAGTCCCTGCATCAAATATTTCTTACATGGGGCATATTTCAAATCAATTGTCGAAAAAAAGTCGAAACCTAGAATTTTCTGGAACCGTTTCTAGTAATAGTTTTACCAATTTTGCACCATGGACCAACCAGCTTATATCTTCATCTTATAATTATGTTGTCTTCATTTTGTCAAGGATGAAATAGTTGGCCATAACACTTGTTCCACATAAAACAAAGAATTTGATGCCCCAGGGCGTGGTTTTACATTTTACATATTGCTTGGCACTAAGACCATCTTCAAATAGAATCGTTTGCTTCTCAACCCAGAAGTTCTTTTGTAAGCCTCTAAAATTGATGTCCTTCATCATTAGGTTTAAATTTTTTAAGGTCTCTACGACTGTTATATGATAAAGACATTTAAGGCGTTTAGTCGATGAGTCAACTTATGCAAGACCTCTTGCCCACGTTGGGCGCTATTTTTAACAAAGTCGTTTGTTATTTTAGCCTTCGAAATTCACAAATATTCGATTGTTATTTGCAATGAAAATTGATAAATATTAATAAAATTGTTGGCCTTTACCAAAAAATCCTTTGCGTCTATCACAGAGTAAATATTTTTAGGTACCTTCGAATTCAGTCTATTTTCCTGCCAAAAATCCTTTGAATCTATCAGAGAATAAATATTTTTAGTGCCTATTTTCCTGTCAAAAATCAACTGATTGTCATAAAGGATAACTATTTAAGGCACCTTTGAATAAACTTGACTTTGATGCTAAAAATTCTTCTGTTAGTATTTTTGACGCCTTGCCAAGACGATCAGTTTAGTCACGAAAGAATATTTTCGACTGTAATTCCATTCGATTTTCACTCGTAAACTGAAAGTTTATGCTGATTCCATTCTGCTTCTCATCAGTATTATCCAAAAGGAAAATCGTGAACGATTTCCGATTTAAATTTTCCGCACGTATACATTCTTAATGCGATCGTCGTGTTGATTTTATTTCACTCATGGCCTTCATTCCATTAAGAAAATGAAACAATTTTTCCCGATAAACTCCCATTCTTTCATTCGGTCGAAGCCAAATCTTGTCCAAATGAAAAATTTAACACAATTAAGTACACATCGAACCCCTGCGGTATTCCATCAACAAAAATCTGTTTATCAATTATTATAACTAACAAAAGCATAAACCGAAAATCATCAATCAAATGCGAATAGAATGTATAGCTGACAATGAAATATCCTTGATTTTCTTTTTCAGGAAAATGCTGTCGTTGTGTCGTACAGTGGTCTCAAATGAGTAGACATTGTTGGTGTTGTCCTGTCCCTACGATAAAGTCAAACGGACACAATTTCTGCGCAGCATACATACCATCATCGTCGTCGTCAACTCAAATGTTCTACCACAAATAATATCAATTCCCGTATTTCTACTGAAGATAAATTATAAGTATGGAAAGGATCATTTAGAATGCAACAAAAACGGGAATTATTTTTTTTGGATTTATTAGACGGACAATATCCTAGTTCTGTTCTTTGTTGAATGCCTAAAAAATGCTTAAAATCTTGGTTGATTGTTTCTTTTCGGACTATTTGGCACGAAATTCCATATATTTCGGCAGTGAGGATCACCTTGACGAGTATAGATTGTATCTATTTATTTGATAGACATTCTGGCGCAACAATCTATGATGGAAGGGAGTATATTGTTTAATAGGTTTCAAGTTGAATGTTTTTACATTTTATTTACAATCATGCAACGCTTAAAAAAATCTTTCCAATCTCAGAAAACCGTCTTAAATATATAAATATTTTCATCACCCTCACCCGGAATGAATGAACACACTCACACATGTGACATCTATAAAAGACCATTTCAAAGATCAACAATACGCATTCCTGTCGATCTTTTCTTTCCCGCCTGAATGGTAAAAAACCGATCATTGGCCAATGCAGTCGGAAAAGTAAACACAGGTGTCAGGAAAATTCACCATTTCAATTCGGAATTGGGATATCTTTTAGTTTCTAGATAAAGATTTATTGACGAGTGGACGAACGCATTGGATAGTGGTTATGAATTTCTTCTAGATGTCATAGATATTTTGCATTTTGATCTGGGAGTTGTTTTTTGATAAAAAAATTTATTTGGGATGGAAATATAGTTTTTTGGGAAAATACCTACTATAGCTTTGAATTCATCCAATTTGTAGGGAAGAGTTTCGATTTTTTATTTACGAATCGTAGTCATGGAAAAAAACTATGGAAGAAATCATAAAATCATTTAAATTTACCTGACTAGAAGCCCACGTTGGGCGCCCATTCACCATGCAGTTATGTGCCTCTAAAACTGATGTCCTTCGTCATTATTTTGTGATGAAATTAATTTTTTAAGGTCTGTATGACTGTCAAGTTTGAAGAACATTCAAAGCGTTCCGTCGATAGACGAGATAAGGTTCTGGAAACAGATTTGTCCAACTTTTCAAGGTCTTCTTGCCCACGTTGGGCGCCAATTGTAACCAAGTTGTTTATTATTTCAGGCTTGTAGATTCACAAGCTATTGATCATCATCATTAGTGATTGGTGATAAATAAGGCTCCGTAGACCGTTAAAGCACAAATCCTTTCAGGACGTTCTGTGCAAAAACGAGACATTAACGACACAGAAGTGTCATACAAACGGATTAGTTTGACCTGGACGGTGACCAGCTCAATTCTTTTGTTCTAACATGTTTTTTCCGTTAGAACATATACAATTTTTACTCTCCTGATTTTCTTTTTTGATATTTATCTCACTTGCACGTTCGCATTGTAGATCAGAACATCCAACCGATCACGCTCATTTATAATCATCAAATTTTGTTGTTGTTGCTGTTCATTGTTAATTTAGAATAAATCCGTCCATGCAAAAAAAGAATCCAAACATAATGAGGGGACGAGACCACCCTTATACGTTTGTACCTCTGTATAATCTCTATTCATAGTCTTGCCAGTATTTCGAGGCCGACGTGAAAACTGCATGTTCGGGTCCTTTTTTCTAGAAACAATAGACCTAAAGAGACAAAGAACATCGGCATGAAGATATATGTATGTACATGTGCTTTGTTGTTTTTCATCTTCATTCTTTAGATTGTGCACACCAACTACTACCCTTCTTTTGATCCGCCACAAAATCTTTCATTTTGAATTTTTGCACCCATACCTTGTCGCTATGGACGGATCAAGGTGTGAATGGTACGATGGCAAATGTTCATCAGCGGCAGCAGCAACATTAACAACAAAGGACGTATAGTAACCCAAGAACTTGAAGGAATTGTCATAAAAATCTTTTAGACTTGTACACATATACTAGTCATTCTAGGACATCATTAAAAGAATCTAAGAAACAGGAGCAGTATTAGTTGTTGGGTTTTTTTCTTCGCGTCTTCGTTCATTCCAAAAGAAAACATGTTTTTTTTCTTACTTGCAACGAGTTCTTGCCTCGTCCTTTTGAAAATCTCAGAGTAAACCTGGTCGAGTTCGTCATCGTTGGGCGATATTTTGCACCTATTTGATTGATGGGTGTATTGTTTAAATACGCATTTGGGTGCTTCGTGCGTCCTGCTCGGCTTCTTGTCATCGTTTCCATGCCAGGGATCGGTACTAAATACAATATATTTTCGCGTTCATCCCGGAACACCTGCGCACTATTTTAACAAAAAGAATCACCCTGTTTAATGGGCACAGAAAAAAAATTCTCCATTTCTCTGTCTCTCTCTGTTCATCAAGTTAAGCATGTTGTGATGGGCAAAGGATCCATTGTACGCGAGAAGATATATAATTGCGTTCATTTCGAAACGAAGAGGATTTATCCGGTTCTTGTTCTTGCTGCGGCTGCTGCTGTTGCTGCTAATTTTGTGCGTGTGTTTGTGTTAATACTCATGAAAAATTTTCAATAGACACGACAAAGTAACAATATTTGTGTATAAGGGGTGCAAAATTACAGTGGGATCTGTTTGAATAAGGGTCATACAATTTGATAAAATCCCGAATTTATCAATTTATTGAATAATTTTAAAGGATAAATATAGGTGTTAATAATGTCGATAAATTTTGTTGAATTGAAAAATTTACAATGAATATATTTCAATGTAAAATTTCATAACACATTTAAAAAAAAAAAATAGTTTCAGTTGATTGGCTAGCGGCAAGGAGCTATGCAACCACCTATTTATTCATAGTATCTTGCCGATTTCATAGTATACTATCTTTCTTTATCTGCGCCTATTTTAGATTATGCATAGTTTAGTTATCGTCCTTTTTTCATTTCGTGAGCTTTCAGACAAATTTCCCTAGAAGACATAAAAAATGTTAATATCATATTTATCAAACTGTCGATTTTTCATACAGAAAAAAAGCCTGTAAATCTCCTGAAATAAGATACTATTTATTTATTTGATTGCCTTTTTCGTTGACAGCACTTGTCCGCTTTTAAAAAAGACACTAAACTCACAACACTGTTCGTCCGCTTGCATATCCTCGACTACTCAATTGAATATTATATGTCTGTCAAATGTTCACTGTTATCAATGTTGAAATGACACGCACTTTAATAAGGCACCCGGCACTGATAAACTTCTGTATATGACCTTATTGATAAGGTCATAAAAATACACTTCTATGTTTTTTTCTGAACGTGGAGTGTACCGTATAAAGCCTATGATTTTTGTAGCCGTTTTTAAATCAATGCATGCTGCGAATTGCAGTTAAATGTAGTTTTCTTTAAAAAAAAATCAGTTTAACGGGGAAAAATCACCCTTAAATTGCCTTAATAAATCCATAGAAGATCCATCCTTTCATTTATTATTTATTCCTGAAATAGGATTTATGATATTCTGGACTTTTTCATAAAATAATACACTCTCTTTTATCCTTTTTGTAATATGAGAATCACCTAGACCAGGCATTGCAAATTATATGTGAATGCCAGATAATTTGCCTTTCACAAAAATCAAGTCACGTTAAGCTCTATATGTATAATTGCCGATGCTTAACCAGCAAATCGAATACGAAAAATATGTCCAGCTCCCTTTTGTTTCCTATAGTTAGCCTGGAAAGTTTTCTTCTTATTTTCCATAGAGAATAAAAAATAATAAGAAAGGAAGAAAAGCTCCAACGAAAAATAACATTTACCAAAAACCCGAAGTAAACAACAGCTTCCAATCAGAAATGATTGTAATTATATGTGCAAAAGACGAGAGGACAAGGACGAGCTAGAACGCGTGAGCGTGTAAACGATAAAGACTTTCATCCTTTTTCATCTCTCTCACTCTTGTTCTCTAGCCATATGTATATATATATATATATATATATATATATTTGTGTGTTGTGTGTAATTATATTGGACCAATGTGCCTCTGACGAATGAGACAAAGCGAATTTCATTTGGTTGCTTCGTATTTAACCCTCCTCCAAATTTGTCGCTAACCATACCACACTCTACCATCCTTTTCTAAGCTAAACTTGGATGTATATAATTTTTTTTTCTTCTTCTTGGTGGGTAGAGAAGAAAGGTGGGTGGATTTACTCTTGGTCTTATGTATTACTTTTATCCTGGATAAGACATTTGCACAGAAATAGTGCTTGATGATTGCAATATATCTTTGAACTACTATGATATTTCATTGTGGTAAATGTTGCCTAAAATCTCATCAATGTTATTAACAAAAGAAGAAAGGAGTGTTCTTATTTGTACATTTTTGAAAACAGTAATTTTCTAATTGAGTATCCTTTTGAAATGAAATCCATCCGTGAGTTCTGGCGCTTGCAATGATAATGTGACTAACTAACATATGGTCAGCAACATTTCACTGTACCTATTTCGTCTGCAAACCGAAATTGATCCAACCTGTCAATGAGTTCAGCTCGCAAATTGGATATATAGCATCGTACAAAAAACATATAAAGGACATACATTTGCCTTTATTACCTATACTTGTGTGTGCAATCATTGTTGAAAAAAACCTCACCAGAAATCCAAGCAAATCCCCACCGTCGTCGTCGAGAAGTTTTCCCGTCGAAATTAATGATTTGCCACGGTCTATATTCCCGTCCCGTTTGCACATGAACTAAACGTGACTATGAAGACGGCAAGGATGTAAGGTATCACATCGGGTGGATGTGCCCAAAAGTTAAGGAACAAGAACTAGAAGACAAAGCGCCATCTTCTTATATGCTCCTTCTCAATTCCAATTAAAACAATGTACATGGAGAGAAACAACGAAATGTTGAAACGAGCAGTGCTAAAAGAAGGGGAATGATATAAAGGACCCATAAAGTGTGCCACTGATTGGCTAACATCCTTGTTGTGTTGCCTCCACATCTCTGACTTTGCCAAATAGCCCGAAAACTACTCATATCGTTTTGTTACAGGACGAACAGAGGAGACAGGAGGCGGGACATGAAGAAGAAGATCTCTCATCCATTATGACCCTCTTCTTTTAGCTAAATACCAATGGTGGTCGTTTGCCCCAAAAAAAAAACAACCATGCAAAGGACATTTGGGCGGAAATATGTATACAGGCCATAAAAATATACTATTCCTTCCTGATTTTAATTTTCCGTTAAAAGCTTTTTCCATTCCGAGAAAATGGTTGGCAGAATCCAAAAATTATCCTGATTGGACTTTGTTGATGATTAGTCCGGATTCGTCGTTCGAAAATCAAGCTTGATTTTGGGTCTTGAATGCAAGATGACTGGACGCATAAAAAGGATTAAACTCTTCTACTTAACGACACATGTAGCAGCGATACTTGTATCTATTAGCAAAAAAGCAAGGATACATTTTCAAACTGTCGTTTTTATTCCTGTCGTTCACCATTGGGGCACCATCTCGCTCCAAAGTTAGTTGCAAAATCAAATTGCAAAAATGCAAAATAAGAGTCCCCTTAATTCACTCATTCACGTCCTGCTTCCTCTTCTTCTTTTGCGCTAACGTTACTGCACAAACTCGGAAGGAAGTTAAAATCTTTATACTTACTTATGCCAATTTTCTACATAGTAAAGATAGATAGGTATAGCGTGTGGCAAGGAGGAGGGCTAGGCTAGGAAACCAAATGAAAATGAGGAAATTATGGAAATTCATTTTTTGACTTGCGCCGTTCACCTGGCTCTGCTTCCAACCCTCTCTTTCTCTTTTTAATAATTCCTATCGTATTGCGCCTCCACCAGATATAAAAATACGAACGGGCGAGGATAACACCACAAACCGATAAACAACGTTAGTGATTCTTCTCCTGAATTTGCGAATTTTTCTTCCCGAATTCGAGTCCACGGGGATGAAATGGGAATGAGTTGACGAAGACAAAAAACAGTTCAGGGTGGTAAAATGAACGCACATGGAAAATATGAAAGGATATTAGTATGTAGTTGGCTTGATGGTAACAACCCCCTTTTAGAATTTTAGTTACAAGCAATACAATATTGCATATAAATATTTTTCAAGGATCTTCGGTCATGATTGCGTCGTTTTTCATCTTCTGTATTTGTTTCGTCTTAAAAAGTCATCCCGTGCGGATGAAATACGCGATAAATAAAATCAAAATATGAGTAGCATCCCATATTCGTTGATGTTGCTAAATTTCAAGCGCTTACTTACTTTTGTGCTTGCAACAATTTTTTTCACGTAAGGTCACGCGACGCGACATAAACCATTTGAAATTTTTGTTATAATTTGTTCGGTGTTGTTGATTTTCTTTCGTGGACATTGTCGTATAACGTACCGAGCGTACACTCGTCCGTTTGTCGGCGCAGATATTCCACGTTATTCAGACATCGATAAAAAAATTTACAAGGCAAAATGAGACGACGACACATTCACCGTGGTCGGGGTGGAAATCAATGTTTGGCGAAAAAAATTGCAACATCCCCCATTTTTTCGTTTATTTCATTTTTTTCGTTTTTTTCCCGCCTCATCCATCTACATTCATTCATTTGTCTTGGAAGGGGTTTTTTTTGCATCCCCGTAAATATAATTCTTTCTAATCAGATGTACCTATACAAGAGGAAATCTTCAACGAAGGAGCCACACATTGTCGCACTTTGTCTCTTTCTGAAAGGGGATGGATTTGATTGTAGGAGTCTGGGCTGATTTTTAGTTAGGAAAATTTAAATTTAATTTTTTGTGTAGATGGTGTTCGATTTCAATTAATTTTTTTGAGATGGAAAAGGAGGTCCAAAAATTATATTTCTTGGAAAAAAATTGATAGCCACAAATCTTGGTGATTTCGGTCGCTCATTTGTGGAAAAAACAAATGATTTGATTGGCAATACTGAACGCCTAATACTCTCGAATCGATAGATATGACCGGGGTGAATTTTCTGGTTGAAATTAATAATCAGCACAACTTATTCAAGGTATCAATTCAAATTGGATGAAAAATAATATAATTATAGCTTATCTTAAAAATACACGTTTGGGTGACCTACACTCGATAAGCCACTAAAAAGATACAACCCTAGTACCAACCACTAAAAGGTGAGATCCTCACGAAAGAGACAGTCTGAAATGCAAATGAATAACAACCAGGAACATGCAGAGAGCCAATCAAGCAGGACGACAACTAAACCAACACCTACACACTAGCAAGTATCTAATCTTTTGAGACGTTCCAACGTAATGCGTCGGCGAAAAGTCCACAAACGACAATTTTCTTACCCCTATCGCGTCGTCATTATCACTCCTTTTTGTCTAATTGCCCCATCCTCAACTGCTATATATATATGTATATATACATATGCACATAGATTTATTCGTATGGCAAGGCGCAGGATGGGTATGAAATTTCTCCTGTGTTTTTTTCTTTCTTGTACTCATCCTCGTAATGAAACAGCACTCCTTGAACACAAGCAGTTGAAGTAGCACGAACATGTGCCATACTATCCAACCATAAGATACTCTTGTGGATGGTGTGTTTGTTTTTTCTCCTTCACGTTTTTTTTTGTCATAGGGTAATCCATTTTCACCACCTCTTTCTTTTGCACATGACCGTTCTATCATTTTGCTACCACCTTCTAGTCGCGGACATATCAGAATAATGTTAGTGAATAGGACGCGAAAAAACAGTACATTTGCAATCTAGAAATTAATCCCCGAATGAAAAAGGGGAAAGCATATGACTTTAGGGTAGTGGAGAAAAAATCTACGTATGTATGTATGTATGACTCTTTTTCGATGTTAATTTCTTGAACCCGATTTTTTTTCTTGCTGAAATATCTTTTGAATTTAGCCACGCTACCCCGTCAACCCTAAAATTTCGTAACATATCTGTATTAGTAGTATCATCTAATCACTCCCCATAAAAAACAACAACAAAACAACCCACCCCCACCTAACTGAAGAAAAAAAAATCACTCACCCTAAAATCGCAACACTCTCTTGCTCCCTTTTCGATTTCGTTTTTTCCCTTATTTTGCCCTTGCTACCGTGGAAAGCGTTTACACAGCAACAGCAGCAACAACAACAAAAAACAGCTACTACAAGAAATTATTTTACTGCACGTCTGTCATGCACGGTAATGTCTTTCGCGGTGTTGATGAGAGCGCATACGGAATTTTATTTTAAAAAACGCGAGACGTGTCCGTCGAAATTTGCGCATCACGAAGAACCGTCGCTTCCTGTTTAATGGAATAACTACATTTTTTCGGGGATGTTATTTAGTTGATTTTTTTTGCTCCAAATTATGGTGAGAAATTAAATTAATTTATTCACTGAATAAATAATTTTTTTAAAAATATTTAAAAATAAATACATTCATTTTATCAAATTAAAAAAATACGTAAACTAATATCAAAATTAATAAGTGAAATTATTTTAAAAAAAACTGTGCGTGCATTCAGTGTTGCATCAAAACGCGACCGATTTGTTTTTTCAAAAAGAACGGATGTGATTGAAAATTGCGGACACAGTTCAATAGTTAAGAAAGCATAGTAACTATCTCTAATAAATGTTTTTAAAAAAGGCACCTTTAGCACACACACTGGACTCGTGCGAATAGTCAATTTGTTCGGTCCCTTTTGCGGATTGTGAATGAAAACCTGACATATCATAACAGCAATTGAGTGACCAGTTTGTTCCTGAACATATGTGTATCTATATGTATATATATATACAAAAAGTGTGGTCAACGATACCGCACACTCCCCTCTTTGTGATGATGATACCCCATGCATATATATGTGATATGTGACGGTCAGTTGTTGAGCAGTTTAAAGTGAAAATAAAAATATCAAAAATTTTGTATTCGATGTGGTCAAAAAATAATAATAAATATTCATAAAAATAATCTAAAAATTTAACTGTTGAAAGCATTCGGGAAAATCGTTTAAAAATAGATGTGAAATTATGGATAAAACACTTCTTAACTGAAAATAAAGTTTGTTGCCCGTTAAGTTTTCATGTGAAATGTTTCCAGTCCCATTTCACATCAGAAAACCTTAAATAAATCCACATTAGACAATAAGTCTGGATTCTGTGATCCTGTTGCCACGACCAGTCAATATAGTGCTGATTATTTACCAAACACCTCAAATTGGCTTAACTAGTTCTGTTTTTGCATAGACCTTCCTTAAACCCTTCTTTTACCGCGACCATTAAAAAATTATAACAACGAAAGCTTCTGCTGTATGCTGTTGCTGGATTTGTCACGGTTCTGTGCTGGTTTCCATAAAATTGTTACTGTATTTGTCGTGGTTTTCTGTGCTGTTTTCGATTTCAAAAAAAAATTAAGAAAACTTCTTCAAATGTTGCTCGATTTGTCACGGAAAAACTACGAAAACTACTTTAAATGTTGCCCGTGAAATATGGTTCAATGCTATTTACCATAAAAAATCACGAAGTTTCCTTAAATGTTGCTCAATTTTTTATGGTTCTGTGCTGATTTCTATTGACAAACAATCTACAAAATGAAATGCTACTCAATTCATAACGTTTCTGTACAGTTTTCCTGTGAAAAATTACAAAAACTTCTTCAAATATTCCTCGATTCGTAACGGTTCTGTTAAAAAAACATAGTTTGCTCGATTTTAACTAGTGCCTATCTCTTGCTTAATTCCATTCAATTGATTTGTAACTTTATTCTTAAACGATTAAGATAATTCACAAATTGGTTAGCAGCCTTCGTAGCGCACTCTTTTCTATCATAATAATGTTATCATCTTCATTTTGAAAGAATTAGACGGGTAGAATGATGTCAACCAACCAAAACCCACTCGAAACATTCAATGTTTAAAGAGATGCATCTCAACGACTGCTTGTTTTATTTTTTTAGCCCCAAATTCTTACAGTTCGGTAGAAGAACGTCACTTGCCCGTTGAAAAAATGAACTTCGGCCAGCCAAATCTTCAAAATTTTCACTATTTCCCAGCCTTGTTTGTGTCGGACACAGTATATATGGTACATATGTCAGGTGTGTCACTAATTTCGTTGTTGAAATATCACGCAC
This sequence comes from Oxycera nigricornis, assembly GCA_963942545.1. Lineage (NCBI taxonomy): Eukaryota > Metazoa > Arthropoda > Insecta > Diptera > Stratiomyidae > Oxycera > Oxycera nigricornis. The sequence goes on from OZ012664.1 coordinate 1,772,459, forward strand.
TTCTTGAAGAAGATACAAATAAATAGATGACTTATTAAATTGGCGATAACAACATTAAAATAAACCTTATAATTAACCCGCAATAATAAATAATGATTTGGAAGTGGAAAAATGTCTAAACTGTGTGTTAGTTTCATCAAATTCTCTTCTTCTTTTCCTCAACAAAATCGGTAGAATATATCTCATATTTTAAATAAACAAAAATAATTATTCAAAATTAAAAACTGAATCAATATCAAGTAAAGAATGAAACATAAAAAAACTATCTCAGAAATAAATCAATCCCCTTTATTTCATATTAATTTTTCTAGAGAAAGAAGCAGTTGTCGCTGCAACATTGAAATGTGAAAATTAAATTAAATAGTTTATAGTTTCGGTTAATGTTCCTGTTTCGCTAGCCTTAAAATTTTTAACATATTCAATGGACAGTTTTAAAGTTCCTTAAATAATAAATGTCAACGAAAATTTGACTTTTATCCACGGTGCTTTAGTAAACCTACGAAAACTAACCGTTGTAACATTTTCTGATAAATCGAAATAATGGCTGAAGTGAAAGAATGAGTGAAAGAACGTATGTTAACAATTGTAGCTGTTCTGAAAATCGTCGTTGAATGCTGGCGGAAACAAAATAAAGCATTTATTGTCAACGAACGAGTCATAATGTATGTACCATCCCCGTTTAAATATTATCAACCCTATTTATTTATTTTCGCACGTGCGTATATCTTAATTTACTATAAAAACTCACCATTCTCATTTGCTGTCGAAATACTTAATTACATTCAATCTGATTCAGTAAATATGTAACAGATTGAATTGCATCTGGTTCTGTTTCTCTCCAGTCGTTGTATTGTATATATATTTTCCTGGCCCCGTAATCCTGCTTATCCACGTAGCCAACCACCCTTTTGCTGCTGCACCAAATACCACCAAGGACACATACCCAAATGACCACGCCGATGAAATAGTCGTTGGGTCACGCCTTGATCCTTGCGTCCAGCCCGCACAAGGACATTTCATATTTAGCCAATTATCATTTCACCAATTCTGTATTTTGCCACTCATTCATTTGTTTGTTTTCTCTCGTCCCTATAATTACTGGCCATTCGCCAAGTCAGCCCCTCATCAGTCGCGCTGTACATACATGAAAGGATGAAATGTGCAGAAGGTATTCTGTCCAGCATCCTTACTATATATTTGCTAGAGCAGAAGTAGCGTCATGGACCTGAAGCTCGACAAATTGTTCTTCGCAACTGCAGAAATGAAGTGTTGCAGTCCATAGGTAACGGATAGTGTGCACGAGCCTATATATATATATATGTATTAAGGACGAAACGCCAAAGTTACATTGGTAATTCATAGTATCAGAAAATCCTAGCAGTCTTGTGTACCCTTGTGATTCGTTCACAATTCCATATCCATCCAATCAGGGGATGAATGTCAAGAGCTAACCAAACTAACCCCAACAGCTTTTCATTTAGAACTGTTTGTACATACATACCTTGAGGCGTCGCTATTCTTCCCCATATTGTTAATGAACATTAGCGTCAGACTGTCAACACAACACAGCACAACAAGAAACCCTTAACCAAGGAAGAACTTTCAAAGACCGCTAGATGTATTTATATACCAAGTTGTCCTTTTTGACACCCATCAGACACGCCTGGATCTCAGATTCTCCCCTTCTCTCGCTCGCTCGCTCTAGCCACGAAAAGTACAATGACCAATTAGCAGAACTGAGAAAAACCACCCCATCTTACTTACCACTTCATCTTCGTGCGGTATATATATATACATACAAATATATTATATCCTATTTGACCGAATCTCACTCAAAGGATATTTCTTGCGAGATAATGTTCATTGCAATCAGCAGCTATTACTGGTTCGTCGAGATAGTCCAATCCTCTGCTTCATGTCCTGGAATAGCTTCCGTTGAAACATTATATATAATGACGAATTCATGTTGAGGATTATATACTATACATATATACATTTCATGTCAGGGATATCTTAGGTATTCGCTGATATAGTGGATGATTCGTTGATTCAATCAACTGCAGTAGCACCTCTTGTCAAACGAATGAGAATTAATTAAGCTTATGTATTGTGAAATCTGATAATTATGTATCCAATTTGTAATGGACTTGATCAGATATCTTTGAAACATTTGAAGATGTCCGTTAAAAAAGTTTTGAGCTATTCTCGCGTATTTAGGCGTAGGTAAATGACCCGACCTTTTCGTAACACCAACCATATGTAGCAATAGAATCCATTCGTCTAGCTCAACCTGGCATATGTGGACGGAGTCAAAATTCGTGGCCAAGCATACATCACTTTTATGTGTTCATTATAATATCGACAACTAACGTTAGACATTCATGCTAACTTTTCTGCGAGGTTCCACCCTTAATGCTCATCGAAACGATTAGGAAAAAATATTTTCATAAATTAAACGAAACTTTCTTGGACCCGAATTGTACTTTTTAATGAAACTGTTCATCGAATAAAATCCGAAAAATAAATAATAGAACCTTCTCAACTGAATTTCCATACGTAGAAAATCGACATGAACATGTTTTAATGTCTGTCTGTGTGTCTTGAATCGATCCGAATGTGTTGAATAGACTTTCAAGGAAGGGGCGGGGGTGTAAGAATGTGGGAAATACCACATACTTATCTATAGTTGTACAAATCCCTTACATTTTCATAGGGTTAAATCATAATCATCAGTCTTGTGCAATCCAATTGTTTATTTGATCGATAAAATAAGAAAAAAAGCAATAAAAACAACAACGGGGTGGAACTAAGAAATCCTACCTACGTACCTACCTTCATTCTGTTATCTTGTTACCTTATGTCTTTTCTTACCATCAAGCTACTGTTTACCAATCTTATGTATATGTTTTGCCCATTTGAATTCCCGATTCATTACAACAGTTAACATGAAATAGACATCCGTACTAACCATTCATTATAATATACGCTATGTATGTATGTACTTTACGGATAGATGGAGGATTGCATTATTCAACTAATTTATTTTCGGGGCTTTTGTGATTTATTAGTTGAACTGCCATGAATGAACTACTCATCGTCCTTCTCGTCTTGTTTTGCGGACATATTTGAGTAATATAAACAGCATATGACGAATTGAAGTCATCATAATATTAATTGAATAATTTCAGGACATATATTCATTTATTTATATATGATATTGTTTTGGATTGAATTGTGCATTGCATTCTCTCTTTTTTTTTGTCTTTTCAAATGACTCTGTCTGCTAGATAAAGGATAATCAGATTATCCGGATCGTATATCCTATTTGATCTTTGGTATTTTTATGTTTGTTTTGTTTGCATAAAGCTACACTAAATATCCTGGAAGCTCTTCACACTCCAAACTACGATTAGTCCTTGGAAAGGCTATAAAAGTCCGATCATTTCATTTTCCATGATTCTGGTCACTTGCGGATACTTTAATCTGTGGATATTTTTCTAAATTTCTGTCTAGTTTCAAACCTCTATTGAAACCCAAAGACAAGTCGCAAGACCATCATCGATTTCACCTCTTTTTTATGATCCTACAAAGAGCAAGTCAAATTATCAAAGATTCCTGGTCGCAGCTAAGACGACCCCTAAGAATGGGTGAATTAAATTATCAATGATTTCTGGCCCCTACTAAGACTTCTAAAAAAGATTACTCGATTTTTCTAAGGCCCATAAAAATCCAGACAAACTATCAAGTATCTCTTACCCCCTATAAAATCTTTCGGTTAGTCGAAATAATCAAAGATCTCCGGCCCCTACTAAGACTTCCAGGGAAAAATTAAGTAAATTATCAACGATTTTTGGCTCCTTGGAATGGTAGGAAAAATTATCAACAATATCTGGCCTCCATTAAGGCTCCGTATGGGAGATAAAATGAATCCTCAAGGATTTCGGACACCTTCTATCTTCCTTCTATCTCCCCTGAGAGATCTAAACAACGATTTTTGACCCTCACTAAGGTTCCTAGAAGAGGCGGAACAAATACTGACGGATTTATGGCCCCCTTCTTAAGTCCCCTAGATTATAGACGATCTCTTTAATTTATCACACGTTTTGGACTGTCGCGTTGAAAATAAGTTGGGATCAATTATTTTCATAATAATCACATATTTCACTGGTGATAAAACTCTTGGACTTTATCCAATTTAAATAACATCAGAAAGATGAGCAGTTGGACTGTTCTTTCGGACGCCCGCTTCCCCCTACTGGTCTCCTTCCACTCATCGATTGCACAATTAAAGCATATATAGAAAAGTATTCGACCATCCGGCATTCATCATCAGCTTGCATAGAATTTAACGTATAGCTTGGAATCTATCAGAAACCAATTAAAGCCTATATTGTGTGTTCAATAAAACAATGTTGCGCTAAGCAACAGAAACAACAACAAAAAAGCTAGAAACAAGATGGAAAAATGAATCAGATATAAAAGAATACAACAGCTCACAATAACAATAACAACAAAAAGAACAAAACAAATTAACTTTGGGAAAATGAGAGGAGCTAGCAAAGAATTGAAGACCAGCAGCCAATATCGACAATGATGAAGCCCCGACGCACATGAGTGACTTTTAATTTTTAATTTACCGGCTTTTTAAACATTTAGGGAACAGACATTGTTGAATGCGATCTGATTGTTGTAGAGTTCTCTTTGGTTTCATTTGGTTGATTTCTAGTATTGTAGTTGTTTTATTTTTATTTTATTGGTATCGGTTTGGATGGTGCATCCAGCATCGTATGCCATTACGGATTTCGGAAGATTGCTGGTAAAATTGTAAGAAATAAATTTAAAAAACATTGTTTTAATGTCGTCCAATAACCGTTTTGATCCAAGCCCACTGAAGTCCATGGATGAAGTTGAGGTTATAAATTAACTCCTTAAAAATATGGTGTTAAATTTATAAATTTCTTACTCCGATTGTTTATTAGGTATCTAAGAACATATCATGAATATGGCAACACTTTTTTGAAGACAGTTTGAACCTGTAAATGTTCTTAGATTATTGATGAACCATTGTTACATTTAATTTTATTTATCAAAAAATAGGCCCCTATGATTTGCGTCTCCTCTTGATCTCTGAGCTACGCTATTATCGTTTAGGTTTCGTTAAAGGATTCTTTAATTTCTATTGATTCGCTCCGATTTTTTTTTCAACCACCAAATTCCATTTAGTTTCTCCAGGACAATATCTTCAAGTGTAATGACTGTTGCACCACTCTCTTACAAAGAAGATTTCTATGTATTTCATCCCAATCCGAACTTTAAGATTGATCAATTTCGATCGTTATCATCATCCCATATCGAGCGTTGCATTCCTGAATACATTGATTCCAGCTAGATCAGTCCAACCAACACGTCCTCTTGTTTTCGAATCTGTATGTATATCGGTTAGCTTTGCACGTCTACGGAGTTCTTGCAGTGTTTGCGTGGTTCCAACGAATCTTGGCCTCCTGAAGACATAGCGTCCAGCTGTCCCAGCCCAACTGTCGTGTCCTTCGATGTGCGAAAGTTAGTTGTAATTTTCTATCTGCATTTACTGAGTACTTCCAACGTTCCAGTCTTAAAGTTCGAACCAATATGTTTGGTACCATGCCACCCTACCAATTGCTACCTGGCGATGCCTTATTTTTATGGGAAACAAATTTTATCTGTGACTTCATTCGCATGGATTCTGGGTTATGCATAGTCCAGTTATCACCATCATTAAATTTCTTAAACTTAGAGGAAGTTTTGAGTAATGTGCCTTAACTCAAAAATATACAAAATCTTCAAATATTATTAGGCTCATCGTTTTTTAAAGTGAGGTCTTGAAGTATTTCCGGCAAAAGCTACAGTAAATTCAACCCTCCGATAGACGAACTCGAATATGTTCAGTTTTTTTTATTAATCCAGATACTTCTCGATTGAAATTGTGAACATTATGGACGTTTTGATGGCCTAACTGTGCACAATATGCAGATTCGCACACAATGGCCAGTGAGATGGTAGGCCCAGGTAGCTATGCTTGGCGAGTTCAATTGAAACCATATCCAAGGAGTCGAGTGATCAGCTCATTTGTTTGAATGTTTTTTTGCTTTAATTGTTCCGATTTTCCATACGGAACAGTTTCCTGACGTTTTTCCTTGTCATTAACTACTTTCCGAAGTTCTAGATGATCTACATTTTTTTCGGTAGCATCTTCTTCTTTTTTCAGTAGCTTTTTATAGCTGTTTGTGTTTTCCTGCTAATTTTTCGGTGTGTATAAATATTGTATTTGTTGAGAAAACAAGAACAGATTTAGTTAGCGAAAATCAATCCCCGAAGTGAGCACATTAGCATCTATCTCCATCTCATCATTGACTGCATCAATCTCATCACGATTGCCACCACCACCATCATCATCAGCATCATCATGCACGATGCAATACGCGAAAATCATTTCAATTATATACAAGCAATTAAAGAATGGTTCGCAAAAACGCAACACTAAATACACTATGTATCTTTGTAGTTGAATGCAAACCATGTAGTGTGCTGTGCTCTGTAGCAATTGCATGGAGAACGGGTCGATAAAAAGATAGACAGATAGATACATTGGCAGATATAATGATCGGATATGGTAACATTGAGATCGATCGATCGGCTCGTTTACTATTCATTTTCTGGTTGATTTTCATCGTTCTTCATTTATTTTCTCCAATTTTCAAAGAGAACAGCTAGGATATATATACATATATATACATATATATATATATTTATATTTATATATATATATAATCATTTTTTAGATTGAACTTTATTTGTCGAAATAGTGCACATGCTCAAGTTAATGGTTGATGCAGTCTGATTACTAGATTCCTCACATGTTGCATACATACCCGATATGCATTAGGCAATAATGGTATGGCACTTTCTACTGACTGAGTAACCGACCATGCTGTTTTTTTTTGTTGCAACAATTTGAATTGCATTGTCTTTGTATACGTATGAAATTATTTGTTTATAATATGAAGCTGCTGAAACTCAAAAATGCAGAAGCATAAAAACAATGACACATGTAAATTTTATAGCTATGGTTACAAATTGTATTTATTGTCCAAACACTTCTATAAATGTAGTCCATATGTTTTCTTGGCCCGGAATTATCTTAGAAGAAAGTTGTCTACTTTAGTCCTCCCATAATGCCTCCACATGGCTATCGTCTTTAAATGTTCTTGAGCTGCTTCTTGAAGGGAAGAAAAATGAGATAATAGTCAACGGAGATAGAACTGATGGTGGGCCTATTCACGCTAGTCATGCGTTAATGCACTCCTTGATCCGGTGGATCCACGTAGTGTCCACAATGTCGGGCGAGCTCCGCTAAATTAGGGATAGTCAGGATGCGACATACCTCTTGATCGTCCCCCAGGACCATACCTGCCTTCGATTTCCTACAAAATAATGTACATTAGTTTCAATCTAATTATCGTTACCAGGAATCCATCTCGATTGAATGTTACTCTTGCAACATATCTTTAAAAATCACACCAACCGAAGAAGAATAACGATTCTTAGCTCTTATTCAGAACCATAAAACTATACAGTTCGACACAAAACGACGATAATGATTTGAAAATAATTATGTATAATTATAACAGCCGGGAATCGGTTAAATCTTTCGTGTGTGTGTTTTTTTTTTGGTTGTTGTTCTCAAAGGAAAAACGAAGGAAGAAGCATATGTTTGTGGTGAGATCATCGCCGCCACAAAATTTGCTGTCGGCCAACTGACAAACTACCACAACTCTTTTCGAATTCTACATTTTTCTACACTTAATGCATCGAACATTGTGGGATACGAGCAGTCGCACACCTCAGCCAACCGATCGAATAATTATAATAATTAAGAAAAAAAACCGAGTGCGGAAAGAGAGGGGCCAAAAAAACAACACAGAAGAAGCAAATTAAATAATTTGTAAGACACACAGTGTGCCGAAAAGGCACTGTTCGGACTATGGACCTATCAAACCAATTAAATGCTACTCTCTTGAGGTACACAAACAAAATAGCACTCAAATTGGTAGCGTCGATGGATTGGACCATGATGACGATAAGAATGAGGCTTAACACAGATATTGGTACACGCACATACACACACCGGCAAGCGATTTAAAAACAAATGGAAAGAAAAACTTTCCTTGACGAAGAAGAGTCAGCGTGAAGATTTTTTTTTAGAGAAATACTATACACAAGAAAAACCAAGAAGAGGAGAGAAAAAAAACGAATTCAAATCGAAGATAACCGCAAATTCACCGGTTTTTCGTTTCTCAACAAGAAATTCGTGTAATTTCTTTCGTAATAATAATTATCCTGATGCGGTTCATTTCAAAAACATGTTGCATACCCTCATTTAGATACCATTCATTGCACACATATACTCTTGTATAGATACACCTTTTTCCCACAAATTGATGATTAAACTGATGATCACATTCTTTCGGTGGTTGCGTGGTTGTGGGGTACCTTTTTTTATGGGATTCTTTATTAAGGGCTGATGTGTTGCATTCCTTGAAACGATAGGAATAGAAAGCTAGTGCATTAGATGGAACTGTCTGTGATGACGTTGACTGACTGGCTACAAAACGTTCAAATACGAAGACTTTTCGCTAGTCCCGACTTTAATGGAAAATAAAAGCTTCATCTCGTCCTTTTTTGGCTGTTTAAAGTGTCGTATTACCAGCTTTTGACTGCTCTTTTTACAATGTATAACCCTATTAAAAATGTCCTGATATCGCGGCTACACTGTATCGTGAACGTTGTAACCAGTGAAAAATGCTGACTATTGATTTTAATCCACAATTTTGAAGATTTGATTCGATCAGAAAGGATGTATGTAGCATTCAGCTTTCTAAATATGTCTCAAAATGATTTCAAAACCATGCTGCGATTTATAATAAGCTTTTATTTTGTGCTGTGTACTATGAAATTCTTAAAAATAGAGGAGTTTTCATAGAGCACTGAGTCTGAACAAGGATAAAAATACGGCCTATGATCATTGAAGTTAAAATATGATTGATGTCCCTGAATTGACAAAATATAATGAGTTATCATTATGAGTTGTACACACCAACTGATAATCAAACAGTAGACTTTTATCATTCAACGTAAGAACTAAATACTTAAAAAAACACCCTCCAATCGACTGTTCAAAAAATTAAAAAACCATTTCAAAACTGTCCAAATTAACAAAGTCCAACCATTGATCGTTATTTCGGTATCAGCCAATTATCATTCCATGCTATCCAACCTAGCACATTGGATGACTAGCCAAAAATTATAGGGAGGAGCCGTCCCGACTAAAAACAATGGAACAATGCCATGGATGTCCCCAAAGTGAGAGTGAATACTACGTGCGTGTGACACCTTAATGCAAAACATAAAGGATCGTCAACATGCCAGTCCGCGTACGTCTGCCCCCAAGATATAATAACAATAGTTAAAGAAAACGCGATCCGAACGATACCTATTGCCATTTGCCGACGGATTCATCTATGGATTCGAGCGCTTGTCGTTCCGTAAAAGATCCGCAGCAGTATCTTAACAAAAATCTGCCGAAAAATTTCAAAGAATTCACCAAAGAGTTTGATTTTGCTCCGATTGTGCTAACTTTTTTTTGGAGAACGACGCGCGATCCCTCTGCGACACAACAATTGCCGCGTATAGTCTTTAATTCGGTACTATGCGGTCCTCAGCCCCGAAAATATTTGTCGCACTTTCTTACACACCCCAAAAATGTCACTGGAATCGCTTTATATGCCAAGGCTCCCTCGCAAGGGGCAAAAAAATAAATTCATCGTGCCGTATGTATAAGTTTATCTCTTGATCACAAGGATAAGGAGGCAAGACATTACAAAGTACAACAACGCCGGCCGGTGACAAGATCGCCATGCGGCGCGGAAGACACTGACTTTGTGCCGCGGAGGATCTTCGCGAAAACAATGGGACGTTAGCAAAAGAAGAAGACCAAGACGACGACGACGCATAAAAGATGAACGATTGGAAATCCAGGCCATTCGAAATTTTATTGTTTGACTGCAATCTTGGTGCGGCTGCCAGGGTAATATCGCTCCCTGATTTGTATCGATCGGTTGAAAATATCGGACTCTCCAGGATATTCACCGAGTGATAAATTTTGCAGTGTAACTGCATTGTTAGCCCAAGCTCCATAGTGTGCAAAAGGAACGTTCTGCAAGGAACATTTTTTGGACTCGAAAATCGGATCGAATTCTGCTTGAATACTTATGTTTGCTTGGTCTTCCCCTGGGCTTCAACTGCAGATCCTTCCATTGAACCAGGCTTGGCTGCGCGATTCTTTGAGGATTGCAACCTCGTCTTGTTAATTGTTTAATTTCAAGGCATTCAGTGTTCGCGCTAAGCATGTGCAGGCACACTAACAAAAACCTAGCGAAACCGTGAATAGTGACTTCCCTGCGGGACATTTGATTCCGATGCATTATGCGAGACGGTCTTTTCGCGGTGGTCGTCTTGGCTAGCCAGCCTGCGCTCTGCATCGGACGAGTGTTAAAGCCATCCTAACTGACTGGGACGACGATGAGATACTACCCATCAAAAGTAACTAAGTTGAAATTAACAATTGAATAAATGCGTACAGGCTTTTGAGTTTATACTTTTGCCTGCCTGTTTGCCTGCCTCCAGCCACAGGATGCGAAAAAATGGCTACGAAAAGGCGCAACTCGTGGACACAATGTGTGCACATGATTTCGCGAGCTAGATGTGGCGCAAAGGAATATGTGTAAAATTTGGCACTTGCCAGAAGCGAAATGGCGAATCGTAATTTAACCCTAATGCTTCTATGATCATATTACCGGATTGATTCATTCAGAAGGTAACTTGCGGAAATGTTGAGCATTTTCTTTGGTCCAATTTACTATCTTCAATGGTGAAAATCACCTTTGATCCCTAATTGAAAACTAAACGTAACCATGACCAACTGATGACGATGATGGTGACTTTTTTTTATCTTGTTTCTTATTAGTATGGCCTCCAAATCATTCAAATTGTCCCGAAGCTTTGCATGAATCCCTACCATTTCATTCACTTAAAACAGACAAATTTTACGAACATGTCCTGTGCATTTCGTTACTAATTCATAATATCAACTAATACTTTATTTTTTTTATTTCTATTCGAATTTGCAGAATGCGCTACTGACTATTGCAGCCACGGAGTCGATACATTTCGACAGCCGAGCTACAAAGCTCGGCTTGTTGTCAAAAGTGTTGCTACCGTCGCGTTCGTCCTTGTCACCATCATCATCTTCGTCGTCTTCGTCACTGCCGTCGTCTTCGCCACCACCACAACCGCCGCCATTGTCTTCGTTATCACGTAAATTCGAATCCACCTCGATTTTTACACACACTCCATACGTTGGACAACAAAAGGATCACTCAGAAGTGAATAGATATGATACTAAGGAGACTGATATCGATATTACAACCTCAACTACAATAGCTACTACATCACCAAACACTACTATTGCGTCTAATTTTGTAACTACTACCTCTTCATCATCTGCATCATCAGTCCCATCATTGTTTCCATCAGCTTTTTTAACCAGTGATTGTCACCATCATCATTTCAAGCGTCGTCACCAAGGGACTCCCGACAAAAATCCAAACAACCCGTTGAATGCTGCTATAAAATCAAGAACGGTAGCATTGAAAACCATAAAAAGCAGGAGTGCTACTGCTACCAGTATGCCACCACCTCCTGACTCGCCGCATGCCGATCTGGCACCGAGAAAACGTCGTCGCAAACGAGATGATCCTCAAAGTTATTTCACTAATTCTGAGGTTTGTAGCACCAAATCTTTGTTCATTGTTTATAAATTTCACATAAGAAGTTATTTATTAATTTAGTCATTTTACGCGAATACGATTCGCTAGATATGAAATTTCTTAGTATCTTTGGCTCGAATACTCTAATGCAGACTGTAGCGCCATAGATTAAATGTTGTTAAATTTATTTATTTTATTGATAATCTTTTTGAAAGTGGGGGAATGATTCTAATTTCTTTCTTTTTAACAAAAAAGTTTCCTCAGTATGGAAGCGAAAATTCTGTAGACCTGTAAAAATTCAATTTCCTAGGGTGGATACAAATCGTGTCTTGGCAAAAGCTTCCAGATATCGTGGCGCGTTCTCAATCGAAATCTCTCTTTCTCCATTCGTTGACGGAACTCTTTTCAGTTAGCGCGACTTGTTTAACGGTTGCCGGCAACAGCAGTATGTGGCTGTTGCTTAGACATCCCAGTGGGAAGCGATTGTTGCACCTTATTTGCTTCCATTTTTTACATGATAGCAGCTGAAACTGAATCAGAAAATCTGTCTTGCATATATTGAATCCTTGACCCTTGACTAATAGCCAACACTTTTCTTGGTATGTCTTGTATCTTTAGCTGTTAAGTGATTAGCCATCAATTCTGCATCAACTATCCCACAATTTACCTATTACTATCATTGGTACCTTGCCGTCATATATTTACAATGGTTCCAAATGAATCCAAAATTATTTAACAGAACAACAGTTTTTCAAAGAACAAAAAAAATTACGTACGTAGCCGGCAACAACCCGAAAAAAATTTCGATGGTATTATTTATCTTTTTTTCTTTCTTTTTTCCGAAATTCGTGACCGAAACCTCGCTCGTGTCAAATCAAAGCCCATCAAATTAGGAGATGAGCTGTTATACCGATAAACATGATGATGGATGTGATTGCGGGGGGTCCCACTTTAAGTTAAGCTTCGAAACGATGGATGAAACCAATGCGGCTAGATGTATCTTATTCGCGTAGATGCGCTACATCTCATTTTTACATGTTCTAATAATATGTACATATAGTATATATGTATAAATGTTCCTCACCTAGTCGAGTGGACGGACTATCTTCATTTCGTGATTTTGGTACTATCGAATGCGTTACATGGTTCAAGATGGATTGTCGGCGAGAGTAGTCGAAGGTGCAGGTCAAGTTGTGTGAATTTGAAAGGTTCAGTGCAGAAAATTGCAATTGAATCCTTGTATCTTTTTCATTAACCTGCTTTTGCAAATTCTCTAATTACTGATCTCTTGTTCTGGGTACTAAACCGAAAACCTACTGATGAGTACCTAATTTTGTCATCATTGAGTTTGAAGGTGACATTGAATTGGTTCGTCTTCCGTCGTGAATTGTCTAACTTTTAACTATTTAATAATTCACCATTGTCTTTCCGTGAGTTGCTTGAGGAATCGACTCGCAAAACAAGATACTTGGTCATCTTTTATCTTTTAACTTTAAACTATTTCAAGATCGAATCGATCTTTGATCAAATATTTTCAGTTTGGGTTCATCCAGTTGTTGATAATTCCGCTTATGCGGGCAGTTATTTTCTTTTGCACACATGACCCTTTTTTTTACTTATGCTCAACCAGGGGCTGCTGACACGAAGGCGGTGCGAAGGTGTGCATTAATAATATAATGGTCAATAATAAGACTGATTGATCTAAATGGGTACAGAAAATGAGAGTAATTTTTAAAGATATCTTTTCGTTTCGTCTTTGATTCAATCAAGTCTGCGATGCACAAAGTTTGTCTGTCGCTAGATCTTGTGTACCACTACTGTACCCTTGGAATGTTTGCTCCCTGAGTAGGACTATATTATTTTTCACTTGCCGAATGTCATTCATGAACAACAGAAAATTGAATTGGGTCTTTAGCTAGAATGCGAACCCTCGAAAATCGAAGGTGCAAATGATCTGAATGAAGCAATTGAAATTCTTACATCTGCTTTCTATCAAACAATGAAATATGCATGTAATACAATTTTTCCAACTTTGAAAAATATCTTTCTGTCCAAAAAAAATCCTTCTTAAACGAAGAAAAATATTTACAGCCCTGGAAAAAAATTCTGGACTCCATAGAATATTTTCTGCACTATGAAAAACATTTTATTGTCTTAAAAATATTATTCCGGTGACAAAAAATCTTTTAGGCACTAGAAAAATATCCGAAATTTTTTCTAGGTCGTTTTGGTCTTAGAAAACATTTTTCTCAGGACCTGCAGCACTAGAAAATCATTTTGGGCCAGAAAACATATTCTGCACGATGGAAAACATGTTTTCAGCTAAGCAAAAATATTTTCTAGGCCGAAAAAAAATTGCTGCACTAGAAAACATTTTGAACAAGATAGGAAACAGCTAGGACTACGAAAAAATATTTTTTGATCTTCAAATTCAGCTCGCGGACAGTCAGCCCGCTTTCTCAGTCGAGATGCAACCAGTTGTTCCGAAGCCGACAACTGTAGTTTCCGATCTTCGTTTAATTATCTGAATGATGTCCTATTAATGATTCCATTGAACACGTTTTACCTTTTAGAACATTATTTTTATTGTTTTATTTGATAAACATCTTGTCGAGACGCTCATCTTTTGATTGACGATAGTTCTTTTCAGAAATAATTGCTTATGCAACATCCAAGAACCTAATTTTTCCCATGAATTTTCTGATGATGCATCCTTTCCAGTTAATATCTGTTGTTTGACTTATTTTCTAAGATAATTATAGATGCATCTCTTAGCAAAACACCTATATGAATATGGCCTTCTTGACGAAATCCCATAATTATTATATGTAAGCTACTTTTACCATTCGCTTCCTTTTTGATCAGATTTACAATTGTTGGCTGCGAAATCAAAACTAAACCCACCTACCACCTATGATTGTATCATATAACAACCACTAATCACCTTAGTTTTCATTTCACAATTATCTGATTATAAAACTTAAATAGGGAAGAAAGTAGAAGAAGCGGCGGGAAAAAAAACGATGATATACTCATCCTCATCCCCTATTTCATAGGCTTCACTGTTTAATTTCCATCAAAGGCTTTATTTGATTATATAAAAAAAAGTGAAAGAGTTTGTAAAACAAAATATTTGTGGTAAAATGGTTACAAACATATTTTTTTTCTGTCGTCTGTCGTAACGAATGATTAGATGTTTTTTTATTTTGTTTGTTGCTGAAATCAGCTTCGACCTAAAAGATTTTCTTGGATTGTGTGACAAAAATATATATATAAATTCCAATATTAAATGAAATAAGCGACAAAAAATAGTACAAATAATATATTTAGATATGTAGGTATTAAACAGAAGAACACGAGTGAAAAAAAGCAATTGATGGCGTGTCTATAATAGGTGGGGTAATTTTTTTATGATTTATGTGGCTGCAATGAAACAAAGACTGTGTGTTGTTGTTGTTTTTTTTTTTTTGAGAATTAAAACATAAAGAACACAACTATCCACCCTTAGATTTGTCTGTATTGAGCCGTGGGCGGCCCACACCCTTTAGTATTATTTACGATTAGAATATGTTGCCACACTATTCGTTTCTTTAACAAAAGTTAATTGGATTTATTTGATGAAAACTATACTCGTACAAAGGGTAGCTGGGGAGGATGGGTAAAATGAAATCGAAACAGTTGGCATTTGTTTCATATATATTTATATATATAAATACATGTGTAGAACTCATTTCACTTGATTATTGCTTATAGTTATTGTTGTTGTTGTTGCTTTTTTGTCGTTCACCATTTTTTCCACTCCTATTATTTTTCATTTAAATTTCCAGACGACAATTGGTTTAAGTTTTTCGTGCGAGCTACTCCACACAATTGACTATTGCACATTCATTTTATTTATTTCGACTGGTGACATACAGTCGAAGTAATAAATTTGCAACGAATTTCTAATGAAAAACGAATCTATAGGTTGTTTTGTTTTTTAATTCATTGCAGGACTACGAATCGGACGAAGGATCGCCGGTCTCTTGTTCGGATGTGGAGAGTTTTCAAGGGAAAATCGTTTACAATCCGGATGGCAGTGCGTATATCATCGATTCGGAAAACGATTCGTTGTCGAACATCTCGGAAGTGGGTTTAGTAGGTAAGTTGCCAAATGGAACGAGTTACAGATCCACCGTAAACAATTCATACTCGTTCTGATTGCATGGTTCAAACCCGTTCCTATTATCAAAACGAGTACTAGACAGTCATGAGTACATGTGTCTGTCATTTCGATCCCTCCCGTAAATGCAAATTGTTTAATGTATATTTTTTTCTTTTATCTTCTTGATCATTTCGATATTGAATCTACTAAAATTGGAGCCGGCTTGCCAACAGCAAACAATCCGAAAATCCATTCGTTTCGTGTCGTGACGGCTCGCGATGCTACAATTAATAAAATATCCGAGCCGAATAAAATACAGAAACCGATATTAATGTGTTTTATCTGCAAACTAAGTTTCGGCAATACAAAATCGTTTAGTTTACATGCCAATAGTGAACACACTCTAAACCTGCATGAATCTGAAAAGTTGTTGTTGAATCGTGAGTATTCGAGTGCCATTATACAACGTAATGTCGATGAAAAGCCACAGATCTCGTTCCTGGAGCCGCTAGACGTGCATAAACAATTGTTTCAGCAGCAACAATTCCCAAATTCCGCTGCAATATCGTCGACATCACAGCTGAAATCCAGCGAATGCATTACAACGGCAATTACACTACCAAACTCGAATAGTACGCCGGCACCATCGATAGCGAATGCCAGCCTAAGCAGCCTGCTACTCAAATCTAGTGATATAAACAGTCAAATGGTTGATTCATCAACAGCAATAGCAGCAGCAGCATCTTTGTCATTGTCGTCCGCGTCCTCGTCACTACTATCATCGTTGCAAACGTCCTCAACAACACCACCCACATCCACGTCAACAACATCAAATATAATTAATTTAAATAAATCAAATAGCGATATTACAAGTAGTGCTACTCAGAATAAATCCAGCGACAGTTGCAACCAGTCAAACATTGTTGGACAAGAACTGAATGATTTCATTCAGCAACAGTTGAAACAACAGCATCAACCCTTGTTGCAAACCACAACGCCATCCTCGACCCAATCATCAACATCGTCAGTAGGCTTAGCAACCATCTCGCCGGGCGGCACCGGATTCAGTGGCAGCATCATCAACAACACCAACAACAGTGGTGAAAGCATCAACTCTGCATTGCAGAGGTCGCCGAAACAAACGCCGTCTTCGTCGACCGTTACGTCGTCGACGATAACATCAACTGTGGTGACGAACATTGGTGACGTGAACAGTGGCAATATTAACTCAAACGCGGGTGATTCAAACATCAGTAATAGTAATAATAGCAGTAGTAATAGCAGTAGTAATAATAATAATACAAAACTATTAAATGAGTTCCTACAACAACAACAAATCCTTCAACAACAACAACAGCAACAATCTACTCACCTAACATGTCCCGATCATCAAGGCTTCAAAATTTCTGGTCTCGTTGATTGTAAATCGTGCGAATTGATTAACATCAACAACTTGAAATCGTCGCCTATGACACCAACAAAATCACCAAATAGTATTAATTTAACCACGCCATCGTCATCCGGATCGATTACATCAATTTCACCAACAACACCAGCGCCAAGCTTTACAATCGGTGCTTGCCCGGATCATATAAATGGCAGACCGATTGGTGTTGATTGTGCACGGTAAGCATAATATAACTCAAATTTATAATTTACATCCCACCATTTGGTCGCGTGCAAGACTGCATATTTGTGCGTGGTTAGGCTCCTCATTATTGCTGGGAAACAGCACACAATTCGACCAACATATGAAAATTATTTCAAAAAAAATTGATGTAATTTCTATCCAAATTAAAAATATATCTTTTTATCGTTTTCGTAGATGTGAAATGATCCTGAGTTCGGCACGTCTCAACAGTGGCTCACAAATATCCACACGTAATTCCTGCAAGACCCTTAAATGTCCACAGTGCAATTGGCATTATAAATATCAGGAAACATTAGAGATACATATGCGTGAAAAACATCCGGACGGTGAAAGTGCGTGCGGCTATTGTTTGGCAGGTGAGTTATTTGATTGAATTATTTTTAATTGGATTCAATTTCATTGATTTTTGAGGATCAATCAATTAACAAAATCCACTCGTATGTAGAATATGATTTGCTGAAGAAAGACATAGTCTTTCCAACACTTGAAATGTTAAATTTTCATTATTTTATGTGCATTTCAAAATAGGTACAGTTCAGTATTGTCTTTAAATTATAATTTTTTTCATGAAAACTAAATTATGTCAGGTTAGGAAAGTACAAAGAAAATTACTACCAAGTTTTTTTTAGACATTTTCTTTGCTGTACAAGCACTTACAATCTATGTTACCAGAAAAGAACCGCGCATTTGTCTGAAAGTACAAAAAATATTATATTTTCTGCATTCCATATACTGCAGGAATGTTGAGAATAGTTTTTTCGAATAAAATTCAGTTTTTCCGTGTCAACCGTCGACAAAGACGACCTAATTTTTTCGGATAGCACTCAGTTTTGCTACGTCCCGTGATCAAAGATGAATCCTTGTTTTAAAGAGCGCCCAATTTTTCCACGTAAACCGTCATCAATAAAGTCCCAATTTGTCGGATAGCGCCAATTTTTGTACGAGTTTTGCGTGAATATCTGCGTAGCTGATCGCACAGTAGCAACACGCTCGATAAAACGTGTACCAACTACGCTTCATCTGCTTCTGCTTCATCAGAAGACATAATTTTGGACCAATTGATAGCTGACTTTTTAAAAGCCCAGGACTTTCATGTTTCTGTAATTCTCGGCGAGCAACGATTTTAAGATTGTCAGAAAGAGTGCAGTAAGTTTGCCTTTGGTTAGCGTCGTGGTTAGCAGTTAACATTAGCAAGGTAACTGCGGACCTAGTCCTAGTTTGTCCTACTAGTTTTTAGGCGCACACTTCGAACCCCAAAATTTGTGTACATACCGAACCGTCGGTTTGACTTCACTACTTTCTCCTAAAACTTTCCAAGCATTTTTGAAAGCCTTGCAATAATTACGGTCCCGTAGGGGGGAACACTCTTAAAAGAGTTGTGAAGAGAAAAATACTTCAAAAAATATTTTAAAAAACACGATTCCTTTCTTTAAACATAGACTGTAAATTAATTATATCAGCGAAATTAATTTAACCAATAAATTATAACATAAAACAGTATATATCATCAATATGAATCGAATGCACATTGAAAGGTCATTGATTGCTTAACATATTTTGTATTAATTGAACAAAAAAAATATCCTTTGACATTTTCAATCGTTTAATAAATAATGAAACAAACAATTATTTTATTTTACAGAATTTAAACGAAAAGTTATATTGGGATTGTTGAAATTTTCAACAGTTCGTTTAACTTCAATCAACACTCGATTATGAAACATTGAATTTTAGCTTTCAATTCGTTATAAAATGCCGCGTTGTTTAAGATTTATTGATAAAATTGTTATTGTTGATTTTTTTTTAAAAAACAAATAATTAATAATTTGCTTACTGTAGTATCGACACGAAAAAATTTACCGACACGAATTCAAAATGTCGATACATGTATGTATACATACGTTGATTGCGAAACAACAGTTGGAAATTTAAGCAAACCTTTCAACACTGCTAAGCAGTTAAGTCGTTTGAATCGAACCAATTTGAAATTGAATTAATTTAAAAATAAGTTGTTGCTCCTCTCGCTCGATTCGAATCTCGTAATGTTTTCTAATTAACTCATGCATGTTGTCGTGCTTTCTTTCTTCCAACAAAACAATCAGGTCAACAACATCCTCGTCTGGCTCGTGGTGAATCCTATACGTGCGGATACAAGCCATATCGCTGCGAAATTTGCAATTATTCAACAACGACAAAAGGCAATTTGTCGATCCATATGCAAAGTGATAAGCATCTGAATAACATGCAAGAGCTGAACAACTCGCAAAATCTAACGTCCTCGAACGATATTCGGGAGAATCCAAAAATTGTTATGCCAAATATGCCGCAACAGACGAGTAAGCCAAAGCCAAGCTTTCGTTGTGATGTGTGCTCGTATGAGACGAGTGTCGCGCGAAATCTGCGCATACATATGACCAGTGAAAAGCACACGCACAACATGGCCGTACTACAGAATAATATGAAACATTTTCAAGCGCTCAGCTTCCTGCAAAGTCAGAATCTGGGGGCGGCCGCTGCAGCCAGCATCCCGAACCTGAGTAATATATCCAGTATGCAGCAGAACATGCCAAACCTGCAAAACTTCCTGCCGGAAGCGGCGCTAGCTGACCTCGCCTATAACCAGGCGCTGATGATCCAGCTGCTCCACCAGAACTCCGCGGCAGGAGCACTGGGAGCCGCGGCTGCTGCTGCTGCGGCCGCAGTGTCCATGCCGCAATCGCAGCAACAGCAGCAATCCCAGCCAATCGGCCAGCAGATATCCTCGAGCGCGGGTTGTGGATCGGGATCCAACCAGGGGACCGGGTCCTCGTCCTCCTCCTCGGCTCCTTCGACTGCCGCCGCGGTGGCAGCAGCCACCCTGCTGGGCAACTCGCTGGAAGCCGATCAAGGACTCAGCCTCGAGGCCCTGGAGCCTCCCATCGAGCCTGATCAGCGACCCACGACAGTGTTCAGCTGCCTGATCTGCTCCGCCTACAACTCCAACAGCATCGACGAGCTGAACAATCACCTGATGATCGATCGATCTCGCAGCTCCTCGATGGCCACCAGCAACTGCAACACGGACATCATGCTGATCATCAACAACAACTACATCTGCCGGCTGTGCAACTACAAGACCAACTTGAAAGCAAACTTCCAGTTGCACAGCAAGACAGACAAGCATATTCAAAAGTTGAACTACATCAATCATATCAAGGAGGGCGGACCCAAAAACGAGTACAAACTGAAGTACAACAACACAAATACGGTTCAATTGAAGTGCAACTGCTGCGACTTCTACACCAACTCCATACAAAAGTTGAATCTGCACACGCAACACATGCGACACGACACGATGAAGATGATCTTCAACCACCTCGTCTACATCGACCAGTTGTATTCGATTCAACAGCAACGGCGAGCATCGACCTCAACCCCCTCGGGTGGAGTCCTTAACTGTCCGAGTGATAACGGGCAGCGGTTGAACTCGATCGGCGCCAATAGCACGAGTTCCGAAATCGATCATCAACATCCTAGTGGCAATAGCGGTGGTGGTTCGGCGGTAATCAATGATAGTGGTGCGGCGACAAGTGCTTCAATCGCTGGCAAACAGCCCCAATTTACGCATTCAATCATCTGTGAACTGTGTAATTATAAAGCCGGCACCGTGTTACAAATGATACAACACGTGAAAAGTATACGACATGTGCAAGTGGAACAGTTCATATGTTTGCAGAGACGCAGCGAAAATCTGGAGTCGTTGGAGCTAAGCGATGTATTCAAGATCACAGATAGTGGTGAGTCCCTTTTTTTGTATCTCGTATTTTATTTGTCTGGGTAAATCATGAATTTTATTCTGAGAATCTCAAATTCATCATGAGAATCCCAGACAGATTCTGAGAATTCCAGGCTCTTCCTGAGAATCTCAGACTCATTCTGGAAATCTTAGACTCTATCTCTGAGAATCTCAGTTTAATCTTGCTGTTGATTCTAAGAATTTCAGGTTCATTCGGAGAGTCTCCGGTTCATATTCCGAGTGATGAAAATTTCAGGCTGATCCTGACTATCTCCAGTTAAGCAATTGTACTTTTATTGCCTTTTTTAAGTTCAAGTGTATGCACAGTAGTTAGATAAACTATATCCTTTCTTTTGCATAAGATTTTTCAGGTGTTTCACCCAATCAGTGGTTGCATCACTTCTTTGTTTGTCGCCAAAGTAAAGTGTTTCTAAAGGACCACTACTTTTTTATTTGTTTTTTTTTCATGAAAAATGGAAAAGAAACTAAAACAGGAGCGGTCCTATCATGGAGAGTCGCTTCTCTTTTATTTCTTGTCCATCTTTCACGCAATATTCGAAAAGAAACAAAGAAGTAGTGGTCCTAAAATGAAGCCTTAAAGAACTCTAGACAAAGGAGATAGTAATAAAAGAGAAAGATTCATAAATTAGAGTCTCGATGGTCACTTGAAAGACGGGAAGGAAATAAGAAACAAGTGGTCGTAACATGGAGCCTTGAAAAATAACATAATTTTGGGGCAATGTGCTTTTCACCAAAGTAAAATCCTGTCAGATGTCAACCCTACTTTTTCAATAGCATCTTCTAATGGATGCGTTCACGACTTGTCTTCCTAAAATCAGGAATTTTCACTTCGTTTTCTTCGTCTTTATCTTCTTCTCAAATCGATAGTTTGCATCATTCAATGTTGACGATGTGAAAACATTTAACCTCACAACATCCTAATCATAGTGTCTTGCACAGCGTCAACTCGTCATCATTTCTTCTCATTTACCGCCAGCATCAACATATCTTACCTTCGCTATTTAGCAGATAAAAGTATTAATTAATGAAATTTTTGTCGATGAAATGTGCTCAATCATTGCAATGAGTTGATTGAAGTGCTAGAATGAAACGTGCCGTGCCGTGCCGTAAAGTTTGTGTTGTGGAGTTTTTTTTCGCTCGCATCATTTCTTCTTCTATATAATTTTTTTTTACGCTTTCCACATATTGTTCCTATCATTTATAAATAACTGAATATATCCACATACAATTCGGACAAGTTTAATGAGCCTCAATCATTATTGTCTACACGGATTAGAATTTGGTGAGACTATACCAGCAAGTGTTTATATGGCGCTTTGACTAAAGACAGTATTCTTTTCGTTTTCTCTGTATGTTTTTGGGTTTTGTTTTTCTTGGCAGAAAAGCAACAACAAAAACTCTTTCTTATGTAGTTATTTGCCCACACCTCATCTCGCTCAAATACCATCCGAATTCACTATTCACATGAATACTAAATAGTGTTCTATGTGTTTATTGACTAATTATAGTCGATTAGGTATTTAATTCGTGCGACATTGTCTGTGATATTGTCGATAATAATAGAATAAACAAATTTACGGCATCAGGTGAGCATCTTTTGTCGCTAATTCGTTTGGCGAACAATTTGATTTGTCTTATACCAGGCGAAATCAGGAGAATTTTGATACGTCCACAATGAAAACATATAAAGGACTCTTTCTTTTTCTTAAAACAATTCTATCTAGGATTTTGATGGCTTATCCGGGACAAGAGTGAATGTCCTTAAATTAGCCGAATAAACTTTCACAGGTCGGCATCATAAGAGGCTTTTAAAATCGGTTGAAAAAGAGAGCATCACCAATGCAACTAGATCGGATATATGTATATATAAATTATATATTATATATATATATATATATATATATATATATATATATATATATATATATATATACATAGTCCTCGATCACCATCAAGTATAAAAAGGACATGGGCCAAAAAACACAATGGCAGTCTGTCACGGTCAGCTGATGAGTGTAGACGTGCGAAACAAAGGAAACAAAGGAAATTCAATGAGGATCGCGAAAAAGTTGTGTGTGTGTGTGTGTGTGTATATACATATATACATATATATATAAATGTATAAATGTATATATGTATATATACTATATACTTATATATATATATATATATACAAGTATATATATATATATACTTGTATATATATATATGTATATATATATATATATATGTATGTATATATATATATATATATATATATATATATTTCTCGATCAGCATCCAGTATAAAAAGGACATGAATCGCGACAAAAATGGCAGTCTGCCACGGTCAGCTGATGAGTGTAGACGTGCGAAAC
>OZ012664.1:1796470-1901470 GCA_963942545.1 Oxycera nigricornis
AATACTAAATAGTTGTGTATGTGTTTTTTGACTATTTATTATCGGTTTAGTATTTAATTCGTGGTCGCTCAATTTCAAATACTATTTCGTTAAATTTGATAAACCCGGATCAATTATGTGCGGTGTTTTTGTTGATGCAATTATTTATCAATCGATCAAGCATACAATATTACTTCTCTAAAATTGGTGCGAGAATATTGTACATACGTTTGTTTTTTAGGCCGTAACACTTTAGTGTTTTTTTTTCTTTCAACGTTGGGAGGTGGAATTCTTCAAAAGATACCGAGTCGCTCCTGCTTCTCTGTATGGTGGATTTTTACCGACTAAAATCACCTCCGGCCCCTCTCAAAGCCTATCTCTCACTCTTCATCGCTCTTTGCTCGCACCATTCATGTGCAAAATAATTATTCACTTTTTGTTTATTTGCTGAGTACTTCCCACGCGATGAATATCGGTATAAGGGATAGTAATGGATTCTCATTAATTTTTTACATCATTAATTCTAGCATAAAGGTTTGTTTTTACAAATAAAATCGTTCCGTTTGGATGTTGAACACTTGAGCTTTAACAAATTTTAGTATTCTTTTCAAGTAGATGTATTCTCAGGGCTGTTTTGAAGGATGATACCATGGTTATTTCCTTTAAATCATAAGGCAAGTTGTGTGTGTTACTTTTAAGTTTCAACTTTTTTTGTCCACCTATTGCCTAGTTGCTTAGGATGATAAGGACATCACGAGCTACTACAAATTGACCATACATCATCATCTTTTTTAAAGAAACTATTAAGAGTCTGTCTCAAGTTTGATATTACTGGGAACACTTTTCACGAAGATGGCTCATGTATGCCCCTAGTTGGCCCAGAGGGTGCTACCCCAAGAAGAAGTTCAAGGACGACACTACAAATTTTAGCTTTTGGATTATAAGCAATGATGCAATAGCCTCAACCATGACAAGGTCTTGAGAACATGTTAGAGTGACCTCACTTATTTATCCTATTTTTTCAATCTTTTTTCAACGTTGGAAGGTGGAAATCTTCAAAAGGTACCGATTTCTACCGACTAAAACCACCTCAATCTCCTTCAATCACTCTCTCTCCATCAATTATGTGTCGTTTTAACGGAAGTTGGGTTCGTTTGCAATCTTGTCAACAACATACTCCGTCGTGATTATAATCCTGGTTCATCCTCAAATTCTTGTTGCAGCTGAAGAAATACTCACCAACCAGATTCGAACCTCCTGATACTCACTGCACCAAAAGCAAGGCGATATTTTCAATGCTAGATATCATTGAGATTCTTTTAAAAGCTTCATAGGAAGGAGGAGTCTAGAATCAATCTGATGTCTTGTGTTCGTATTTGATTTTTATACAATTCGTCATAAGTCATGGGTAAACTTATTAATATCTCTAGTTTATCTTTATTTGTTCCACACTAGATCTGAAACAAAATAAACTTTTCAAATGTCCATGTTCGTATGTAAAAGGATTATTGAAACTAGTCAGTTCTTTTGTAGACTACACTCCAAATCATAAATACAAACGGTTGCTATGCCCGCAATATTTATGCATTTCTTACTCAATAATGAGTATGCATACCATTAATTTTTCAATCCCTTGGAACGCAGGGAGGGAGGTGGTTGAGTGCTTGCCTGCCAGCCTTAATTTCAGGCTGCCGTATCTTTTAACTTTCTTTGCTTTGTTTTGCTCTACTGATTACATAGCGGTTATGGGAATCGAAGGTGGTCATTCCCATACCCTTGCATATTTTAGTTTACATGCTATTGTATGTATACAACACTGTCAGAGGTAATTGCCAAAGTAATAAGTAGTAAAGGCACGGGGACATTCAAATCACCACCACGCAATTAATGTCTGTGCGCCTTTCAATGAACGACGACGATCGAAAATAAATGCGGGGGTTAGTTGTAAGAATAGAAGAAAGGACATTATTTTTATATTGAGAGTTGAAATGTGTTGCACCTTCTTGATTTTTTGAAATAGTAGTTAATGTACATTTGCCTTCCTTGAGTATAGCATTGTCGTTCTAAGGATTCTTTTTTTTTTTTCAAGAAATATCCACAAGATCAAATCGTCCTTGCTTCACATTTCTCATTCCATCCCAATTTGATGGAATAATATGTTTACAAAGTCTGGCAATCGGTTACCATGCAGATTTCATTGATTACCAATGAATAGTTAGCAAGTCAATAGTAAATGTTGTTCTTCTAATTACCATAATTATTATTGGTGGTGGGTGGTAGTTCAAGCTGACCTGCTTTTTATTGGGTGGTAGCTTTCGAATAAATAAAACTGAATGCGAGAATAATTGAAAGAAAGAAAAATATAATTGGTGGGAATTAGATGTGGACAACAAAGTTGGTATTTTATTCATCAATAATTACAGACAATTAAGGACATGGAAAAGGTTTTCATCAGCACAACGGTAATATGGCCATTTAATAGGGTAGTTCTTTGTTAAATATCAAATGTCTTATTCAAAATTTAATCGTGTTCTCTTCATTGAAATGTTTCTAGTCCCTTTGAATTCTGATGATTCATTACAATTCTTTATGTCGTCCTTCGTGTGGTATCACAATGGACCTACTGAGATCGAAGTTAACCACCTCTGAATAACAGGGACATCCCAGCGATGTTTGTGCTATATCGTCGTTTTCATTGCATGCTTTTGCTTGGACACATCTGATGTAATTTCTTATGAACTATTTGAGACAGGTGGAACTATTACCTCTAATATTTATTACACTATTCTATCGCACCCATCCGTCTTTCCCTGTCTATGTCCCATCTTTGTCAGGCTCTAATTTTTGCATGACGCTCTGTCAACTTTTCATCATTCTTACAGCTGCACTCCTAGCAAATTCGCGTCTAGGTCGATTTTATTAGGCGTGATTGTTCCTAGAAACAATGGGTTAAAGTAGCGTCAGAATAACGATAGTTCTCTTTAGCCTTGAACACTTGCCCCCGGTTACCGATCCGCCTTTCAGTGCAGACGATAAGAATCGGTGTAAGGAATGGTACCCAAAATTGACCGAATGAACTTTTTCTGGCCGGGATCATAAGAGGCTTTTAAAATCGGTTTGAAAGGAGAGCATCACCAATGCGACTAGTTCGGAAAAATCCTATTAACAAGAGAGAAAGCCCTTCAAGTGGCCAAGCAGATATCATGGATAACGTTTTTGATTGCAATTTTTATACGATAGAGAAATATATATGTATTTGTGTTTTTTTTTTCGTCGATCGTCCTCGATCAACATCAAGTATAAAAAGGACATGGACCGAAAATAGATGACAGTCCGTTACTGTAAGCTGCTGTGAGTGCAGACACTCCAAACAACAGAAAATTCAATAAGAATGGTATGTTAGTGCATCGAAATTCTTCATCGTAGCCATCGATTTTTCCGCCGTTAGTTTTAACGTTGCACCTCTCCGATAAGCACTAGCCGTACGTGCATTCATTCGACATACCCTCACCTCTTTACGTGTGTAATTTGCGAGGGCGGAGAACGGCTCGAAGTGATTCCTTAATGACCAGCAATTTACATACGGTCATAAGACGAAAATGAAGAAAACGAAGGAGCTCCAAGTTTTCTTATACTGGTTGTTGGCTGTTGTTGTTGGTCGTTGCTTGGGCAAAGTTCTGTTTTCAACTCCTGTTTTCTTGTGATAGTCAACCAGCCAGCAAGTCCGCCACTTCTTGTACCACTCTCCATACCTGTCCATCTTACAATTGCACTTTTTCGCACTCGAATCGCATTGGCCATTTAGTGCTGCATGAGCCACGAGCGGGAATAATGTGCATGCTGTGCATAGTTTAACCATTTTCATTTAAAGAAAATCAACGTGTACGAAGAAAGGAGAGACAAAAAATAAATAAATAAAGGTGAAACAATCACGAAGCACTGTATGTGTGTCTGCATTTGCTCAGTTTTTCGTGTTTTTCCCAACAGTAATGAATTGTTAAATTGAACAGATGAGACATACAACGAGAATATACTAGTGCATACAATAGTATTATATTTCGTTGGCTTATGGCACCTTCAACCCTCTCCAGCCCTCGTCAAAATGCAATGGATAAAGGTGTGTTTTTATTGTACGTAACGCTAACGAACTACACTTTGCAACAACAAAAACGATATGATTATTGGCGCTACAACCAATTTCGTCTTGAGAATATTCAAGATGATGCCTTAAGTAACAAATCATTTATTTCGCATTCTTCAAATAGGTTGGCTCCACAATGAAACCCAATGTTGGGCAGAAAGAAATCTAGACTCTAGATTTTTACAAAAATTCTACGTGCATAAGATTGATCCCTTCATTCTTTTTTTAAGACGTGATTGTATTGTAGACCACATTGAACGCTTCACAGGTTTTGCATCAGATGAATTGCTTAAAATTACCAATGCCACTTTTATTTATTTATTGGATTTGGTACCTCCACGTCCTGAAGACCAAAACTATTTGCTTCCGCCGACTGTAGTAGACGTGCGCTTCATAATCGACTCGAATCTGAAAGGACTACAAATCTCTATTGATATCTGCTTCAACTCATTCCGACGTAAGGTCTACTGGGGTGAACATCATTTTCTTTAATTTGTCCGGAACTATACAGTTTGGTTATATTGCAGAAAAATAAACAACAAGGCTATTCTAAAATGATTTAAAGCCTCTTTGCACTGTTTGTCCTTGGCTGCAAACAATTAAGCATATTTTTCTGGAGCGGAAGAGCTCCAACAAGAAAAATAATAAGTCCCCTGGAAAATTCCATATTTTAAGGAAATTGTTGATGTATTTTTCTGTAGCCTGTCCTGAAAACATATGCGATGGCTTACCTATCGATATACCATACTTCAGACGTATGTGTTTATATCGAAGGATAGTTTCTAGGATCGATATTACCACCTCCAATCCTGGCGGCCGACAATTAGCTTAGCTGGAATGCATTACAATTATTGTATTTCGTGATAGCGTGTTGTATGAGTTGTAATTTCAAATCAGTCACATACGAATATCTATTGGTTTTAAAGTATTCGATTGATGGTAGATTCAATACTACCAACAATTGTCTATCCAAGGTTGATTTGTTTGACAATATAATAATAGTCCAGTCAGTTAGTAGTTCCGTGCATTTTAAGTAGGCAGGTGGACTTGTTTCGATGCAATGCATATTGTTGAGCTTAAGCAAAAAAGTTTTTGAGTTCTAAGTCCTTTCTATTTGATAAACATCTTTGAAAGCAAACGAAAATTAAATCCTTTTCATTCCCCATTCATCTGAAATCTCGAGCAAAAGTTTTCAATGCTGCGATTTCAGTCAATAATCTGTTGATCCTTTTGTAACATAATTTTTTTAGGACATCTCTGCTTTCTGCAGCTCCCCCTTAACCGTTTTTCAAGATACCAATCAAATGGTATTGACGAGTCCAGAAAATTTTGGACTCAAACCGATAGACCCATTCTTGTATTTTATATTTTTACTCTAGTCATCATCGTCTGTTGATCCTTTCTTTCTGCTTTTTTGACATGTTTTTTAGGACATCTCTGCATTCTGCAGCTACCTTAACCGTATATATATATATATATATATATATATATATATATATATGTGTGTGTGTGTGTGGGGGGGATATGTGTGTGTGTGATTTGTTCCTCTAGTGGTAAATGTTTTGTTCTCGTTAATTTTGAGGCAGAAAATTTAATCGAATCGATTTGTCGAAAGATTTCTTTTGCGTTTATGACTCTAAGCCTATTTCTTACAAAATAGTCTTGGGGAAAATGCACGTAACATCTTTTTACTAACCGATTTTCTATGAAAGAACAAAAAGACATGAAAAATATGTCTTATGTCCAGTCATTTTATAAACATACTGTACCGATTATTTTATATCTACAGTCATAACGAATACAACCACAACAAGCATGTCGAGAAATTCCACAGGAAAATTGAAGGTAATCTTCATCGGTTTTGCAAAGCCACGATACTACAGTTTGGTACAATACCGGCTTTGTGATGGAAGAGTAAGTCAGCAGAGAAAAAAAATCGTTTAGTTCCTTCCGGCGATTTTCTCTTTGCCTGATCTCCTCCATGCATGTGCTGTGTGCAAAGAAGTAAATGTATCGAGTTGAAAGCTATTTAAATAATTAAATTGAAGTCCATGGAAAATGAGCGGCGTGCCGCAGCCCAGTAAGGAATCAAATTTAATCCTCGACTGACTGGCCTTTTGCTCGACGAGCATCATATCACCACCATATCATTTTCCATCATTGTCCTGGCCAAGGGGTATTCTATTCAAATTTCAGGGCGATGCACTTCTTCGGGTAGCTGTGAACGCACAACACAACACAGTACAGCACTAGCTCCGGACCGTACAGCATTGTACGTGAGTGCGATTACATTACAGAGTAATAAGCGCAAGAACCTGATTATTAAGTTGCCGAAGACGAGCTTAGAAAATTACAAAGAATTGCCTAAAGGGTGAACTTCAATCAGATTTTCTCGCCTAGAGAGCTAGTCATGGCATCAACTAGATAGTTTCTGTATGCCAATCACGAATTCCGTCTCGGATTCATCTGGTCTCTGTGTGAACTCACCTTTAATTATAAATCAAGACAATAATAGTCATGGATGCAAGCTGAACAATTTAAAATTGAATAACGATACTGATAATAATACAGTAATAATAGTGTAATTTAAGTTTCTGCAGCAAGACTTGCTTATCCTGAAAAAAATATAAGAACGGCGAAAAGAGGAACGCTTTTAACCCAATCAAGAGGGTTTCTGTTGAAAAGTAAATAGTTCCTGGAACATCTTTTTCGGGAAATTGTCCACCACTTTTCCAGCAAGTTTCAGATTTGGCGAGATGTTCACTCATGATCCATATAACATAATATCTTTAGTATGGCGTTAGGCTGTCTTTCCACTTTGACCACCACGCATATCTATGCGTGGTGAACCAATCGATCCATATCGACCGCTCCCTTCATCTCGATCGTTCGGTTTTTACGATGGGACGAAATTCTATCCTGGTCCAATTTGAGGAGCAGACCCCTCATGCAATACCACTGCCTCTTCACCTAAAATTCGTTTCAACACCGTTGAAGATTGATCCTCCTTTAGTATAAGTATTCCTATCACTTCGATGGAAACATCAAATTGTTTCACGATCCTATAATCAGTTTCAATTGTAAAAATTATGAATTAAAAATACTTTCACATTGAGTTTTACTTTAAAATGATTTATGTCTCTTAGTCAATCTTTGTCCTACAAAGTCTTAAATCCAATTTTTAGAATGTCAACAATATTTAAAATTTATTCATTTCTAGATTAACATATATCCTTTTAAAAACTATGCAAAATTTCCTATTTTTTCTTTCGCAGGACCTATAAAATCAGAGAAATGCTCTCCCATTCAATCGCCGATCGATCCTAATTTAGGAGTTGCATCGAATCCAAGTGGTAGCGGTCATCCTTCATCAATGGCGATATCGCGACTAAGTGAAAGTGGTTGCTCGTCGTCATCCGGTCTGCTACAACAGTTGCCACCAAGTCTTCCAATCACATCGACCGCGACAATCTTTAAATGCAACAATTGTGACTATCTCACGGAGACCAAACGCGATATTGAGATACACATGGAAGGCATGCATCCGAATTGTTTGGACAACGACTATCTGATAATACCAGCAAATTCGGCGGCACTTCATGCATTCCAGGCGGCCGTGGCGGCAGCAACAGCCGCCGCGGCTTCATCGGGCAAATCGAATTCATCACCTCAACCTAGTAACGCGGGAATCCTGCCGTCCGTTACGCCCAACAGTTTGGAAGATATCAAGTCGGAACGGATGGACGCTGATATGGATTCAGTGGGGGATGGAACCGAACCTGATCAACAGGATTTCGATGGCATGGAATCCGCAGGAGCGGCATGCAACACAACGTCTGGTATTTTGTGTCCTCTGTGTCAAGACAGTTTCGTTGATCGAAAATCGCTGGAAACACATGTGATGGGAGTACATAGCGTGAATAGCGATGGACTCACACGCTTATTGCAATTGGTTGATACTAGTCATTGGTTAAATAGTACAAGTAATGCTAAAAAGGATAATGATGATGCGAGCAGCGAGAGGAATCACGCCCCGAACAACCTTTGCTCGCAACAGGCACGCAACGATGAACTCGACTGTAATCTTTGCGGGCTCGCAATGAGAACGCATCAAGAGCTCCTTGCACATGCCCAGGAGGCTCAACACTATATATGTTCAAACGATCAGTACCAGTGCTTGCTGAAACAATGTCCCTATTCCTACAGCAGCTTATCAGTGATGGTTGCTCATTTCAAGGACACGCATATGAATATCGTGATATCAGAGCGCCACGTGTACAAGTATCGCTGCAAACAGTGTTCGCTGGCATTCAAAACGCAAGAGAAACTAAACACACACTCGCTGTACCACACGATGCGTGATGCGACCAAATGTATGGTGTGCAACCGGAACTTTCGGACGACCCAATCCCTACAAAAGCACATGGAGCAAGCACATAGTCAGCAACAGTCCTCCATTAGTCCTTCGCCACCGCCCACTGATAATGACCTTACCAAAGGAGCGGCAGAAGACTACATCACATCGCCATCATCTAGCGTGAAGCAAGACGACGAATCGGGTCAGGCCCAGGATATGATGCTCCGGGATGAACAGCTCATGCTGCATCACGGCGCGTTACTGGATTGTTCGCTTCCCACCACGGAAATGGATGAATACTTGAACACGCCGCAAATGGCTGACGAAAACTACAACGATCCTGCCCGGAAGCATAAGTGCCACAAATGCAAGATGGCTTTCACGCATCACAGCTTCCTCGCGATCCACTACAAATCGAATCAGCATCGGCGAAACGAAAAGTTGAACAACTATCCGATGGAAAAGTATCTAGATCCGAACAGGCCCTTCAAGTGCGAAATATGCCTGGAAAGCTTCACCCAGAAGAACATCCTTCTTGTCCACTACAACAGTGTTTCGCATCTGCACAAGCTGAAAAAGCAGAGTGAAAATAACAACACACCATCGTCATCACCGAGCAATAACCCCTCTCCCATGGACTATGATCGTAAGAGCATTGACTCCGATAGGCGAAGCGTGGAGCGGGATCGCAAGTCCGTCGACTTAGACCTGGAGTTTCTGAACGAGCAGCACAAACGCAAACTTAGTCCTGAGAACGATTACGATAGCCCAAAGAAAAGATTCAAATGCGACATATGCAAGGTGGCATACGCGCAAGGCAGCACGCTTGATATACACATGCGAAGTGTACTTCACCAGACTAGAGCGTGTCGCTTGCAAGAGCAACAGCAACACCAGCAACAACAAACGCAGCTCTCAACTGCCTTTAGTCCTTCCTTGACATCAAGTTTGGCGCGCATTGTCGAACAGCACCAACAGCAGCAGCAACAACTCCAGCAAAGCATCAGTCCTGCGCCGTCAAACCAAAGCGGGATCCAGGACGATCCGAACATCCCGAAGTTCAACAACCAAATCTACAAAACGTTGCTGGAGAACTTCGGCTTCGATATAGTCAAACAGTTCAACGAGCTGAAGCACACTAGTGGCGAGATGACGCGTGAGATGAACGACGAAAAGTACTTCTGCCGACACTGCAAAAAGACATTCTCGTCCATATTTGTCCTGAAATCACATTGCGAAGAGATTCATAACGATAAAGTCCCGTTGGATGTGCTAGAAAAGTTCGCCGAGAAATTCAAAAACTATTATTTAGACGCTGGCGATGCGGACAATGAGATACTGGATTTTTCCGCGAAAAAGATGTCTCGCGAATCCTCTCACTCGCCAAATTCTTCCATCAATGGAAGTGGGAATGCAGCTGGACTAAGCTCAACATCAAAAGATCCACAGTCATTGCTCAATCAACCTCCTAGTTCGCCTGTATCCACATCTGGCCTGTCGCCACCCTTAGTCGACGCTTCACCATCCTCACACCAGCATCAGCCAACTGCACCGAAGTCACAACAATCTTCCAGTCAAGCGACCCAACAGCAACACCAGACATTAACCATCCCGCAATCCCCATCACAGCAGTCTTCAACGCTGTTCCCCACCGATGCTGCTCAAAAGCTAAACCTAGATCCTGCGATGCTTGCCCAAAAGATCATGGAGCAAAACCTAGTGAACGTGCCACCCAACTTTTCGAACTTGCCACAAAATCTGCAAGGCTTGCAAAATCTGCAGAGTCTACAAAATCTTCAGAGTCTGCAAAACCTACCCAACATGCCCAACTTACCGTTGAACACTCTCGATATGCTGAGTTTGATGCAATTCCATCATCTGATGTCGCTGAACTTTATGAATTTAGCGCCACCATTGATATTTGGCGCAACAGGGGCGGCAGCAGCTGCTGCAGCGATAGCCGGCGGTAATGTTCCGCCAGTAACGCCCGAACTGCCAGTGACGCCTAGCCATCAAGTTCAACTGCTGCAACAACAGGCAGCGGCAGCCGCTCACGTAAGTCCTTTTTCAATAGTTTTCTTGATTTCTATCGAATAACAATGGATCTCCTTCTAACTCGACACTTTTTCACAGGCTACAAACAATCAAAAACGAGCACGAACTCGCATCACCGACGAGCAACTAAAGATCCTGCGCGCCCATTTCGATATCAACAATTCGCCGAGTGAAGAAAGCATCATGGAAATGTCGAAGAAGGCGAATTTGCCCATGAAGGTAAGATTTTATTTCGTGGCAACGAATCCTTGTTGGATTCTTGGAAGAGTAATTATGATCCGGATGATTTTCTACAGGTTGTGAAACATTGGTTTCGCAATACGCTCTTCAAGGAGCGTCAGCGAAACAAGGACTCACCATATAATTTCAATAACCCGCCATCGACTACCCTTAATCTCGAGGAATACGAGCGAACCGGCCATGCGAAAGTTACGCCCCTAGTTGAGCATGGCAGCAGTGCGAGTGACTCGTCGCAATCGCACCAGCACCAACAGCAGCAGCAGCAACATACTCAGAGCCAGCAGCGCCAACAAACGGAGCAGTTGTCGCAGTTTCACCATCACATGCAGCAGCAGCAACAAGCTCTCGAAGGACGACCGCTGTCGCAACCCTCCAGCACAGCAAGTGATCGTGGCAACGACTTGCAAATCAAAACCGAGCCGAACGATGACATGAACTCCCTGGACCAGGACCATCCATCGTTGCAACAGCACTCGCACTCGTCCTTGATGAAGCTCGACCAGCAGCACGACCACGATTCAGCAGCTACAGCTGTAGGGTCTTTTCAGCAATCTCAGCATCAACAGCAAATGTTTTACAACAGTTTCGAAACCAAATCGGAATCGGGCAGCTCAGAAATACTGTCGCGACCTCAAACCCCGAACGCAACCTACAACAGTCTCGGCGACATGAGTAACCAACAAATGGATGCATTGTCGCTGGGAAATTTGGGCGGCGGAGCGGGCACATCAACGGGCGGCGCAGCTGGGATGGCCGGAGTTGTAGGCAACCTCAACAATATGGGACCGCCAAAAAAGTTTCAAATGAACAAAATCTTCGACAAGAACAACTTCGAAACGAACTCGAACTCGTCGAACAGCTCCACTTCGAGCGGGAAGCGAGCCAATCGCACCCGGTTCACCGACTACCAAATAAAGGTGCTGCAGGAGTTCTTTGAAAACAACTCGTACCCGAAGGACAGCGACTTGGAATATCTGAGTAAACTATTATTGTTATCGCCTCGAGTTATTGTTGTTTGGTTCCAGGTGAGTTGTAGAATTAGATACCAAAACAGTATTTAGGTGTGACTATCGGTCAGTAAAAATGGTATACCTTAAATTGCTAAGCCCTAAGAACGCGGAAGACCTAAAGGTCGCTAGTATTTGAGCCCCGAATTCGTGCGTAGTAGTAAATTAATAAATTCTCTTTTGAACCGACGTCAACTTGTAGTACACTGGGGTCTCTTAGAGTGGTAGCTTATGGCTCATCTGCAAAACTGCAACTATAACTTTATCATATGACCAACTAGCGCACTCGTAAATACATAACACTCTTGCTCTCTTGCAGAATGCTCGTCAAAAGCAACGAAAAATCTACGAGAACCAGCCGAATAACTCGTTCTACGAGTCTGAAGATAAAAAGCCAAATATCAACTATACATGCAAAAAATGTAATCTAGTTTTTCAACGCTACTACGAATTGATTCGCCATCAGAAAAATCATTGTTTCAAAGAGGAGAACAACAAAAAATCGGCTAAGGCACAAATCGCTGCTGCGCAAATTGCTCAATCGTTAAGTAGCGAGGACTCTAACTCGAGCATTGATATAAACAGTGCCAATTTGCTGACTTCGAATTTAGCAGCGCAACAAGCTGCTGCTGCAGCTGCTGCGGTAGCCATTGGCGGTAATGTACCGAGTCTTGCTCTAGCCCAATCGCCATCCGCTTCGACTGGATCCGCGAATATGACTTCGATTCCAGGACTATCGACGAGTCCTGGACTTGGATTGCTTACTTCGTCGCATGGTCTCTTCGGGAAGCCATCTGGCATGGGGTCCGCACAAAATGCTGGAATAAGCTCGTCAAAAGAGGCACAATCGCCGCAGAAATTCGAATGCGATAAGTGCAGTTTGAGCTTCTCCCGTTTCGAGCTGTTCAAGGAGCATCAGCTTATTCATATCATGAATCCAAATTTGTTTCTAAATCAAAGCTATGCGGAGAACACACCTTTTGGAATTCTCCAGAATATGCAGAATAATCTCATGGGTGTTGGATCGAGCACGGCCAGTAGTAATAGCGGTGGTCAGAGTGGGCTTTTGATGGGAGGGCAGCAAGACACCAGCATGGACCTCTCGCAATTGAGCAGCAAAAAGAAACGAAAATTCTCGGAAACCCAGCAACAGCAGACGGATAGCGATGAAATGCATAATTTCATGGCGCTGCAAGCTGGCGACTACGATTTATCGAAGAAGATTAGATCAGAGCAGTTTGATTTTTTATACCAATACTTCTTGCAAAATGAGCCAAACGAAGAGATGAAGAAGCAGTACCAGCAGCAGCAGCAACACCAGAACTTCGACGTAGAATACTTGGCGCATTTCTATCAAATGAACGAGCTGAAGAAGAAGGGAAACTATGATTTTTTCTACCAATACTATGTGCAAAACGAAAGCAAGCAGCAGCAAAACGATGGGTCGGCTGCGCTTGAGAACTTGCCCAAGCCCAACATAGAGTTCCTCCTACAATACTACCAACTCAACGAATGCAAGAAGTTTTTTCAGTTAGGTGCCTCGCCCCAAACAGTACATGATTTTCCGTTGCTCAACCTGACCACAATGTCGTCAGCATCGGATACCAATACGGTGATGAACACCCAAACATTGCAGAATGTTCAAACACCAGGTGGAATTGGGGAATCATCGACCCCCGCCCAGATGGTGAGTGGCAACGGTCGTGGAACAACTCCGATTCCAAAGCCAATCACGCCAACTGGTTCAACAACATCGAACGAAATCATGGGAGCAACAGCTTCATCGATCACCTCGATGATCCATTCACCAACGCATGCGGCGGCGGTTGTTGCAGCAACAATCCTAGCGGCCGGTGGGAGCGGGGTAGTGAGTCAAAAAAACCAACAGCAACAGCTCGCGACAACTTCAACAACTTTAGGTAGTAGCAACTCGAACGCCAGCAGCAGTCCACAACGATTGCAACAGCAGCCATCCAATTCTGCCAACTGTCTTCCGATTGCGTCTCAGCTAGCTACAAGCCTCCAAAAAGGAAGCCAACAGCATAGCAGCACCAACGCAAACATCAATTTCCAACCGAACTCATCCCTAACAGCACAAACAACCATCAACGATTTCGCAACCAATTCCGCTGCATTCCCAAAATTGAATCCTGGCCAACAAGCGCTGAGCAACAACGCTTCAGGTGGAGTTGAGCACGTCACAACAATGGAGAAGCAAACAAACAAACGTTTGCGCACAACAATCCTGCCGGAACAGTTGAATTTTTTATATGAATGCTATCAGAACGAATCGAATCCTAGCCGAAAAATGCTCGAGGAGATCTCGAAGAAAGTCAACCTGAAGAAACGCGTCGTACAGGTAGGTCAACGATTTATGTAATGTAGACTAGTAGACTATGTTCGGATAGTGTTCCCCCCTTAAAAAAGGGACATTTTCCCAGACAAACCGATCCAGGTTTTCGCTGGGAAAGTTCCCTTTCGAGTGGACCACCGATGAAATGTTCCGATCAAATCATTTTAGTTCGATAAAATAATTCCCCGTTCAGTTAGTCTCGGTTTTTTTCTGCTTTTTCAAATTGAAATAATTTTCAGCAACAGACTTTTGTTGCGCTGTTGATTTATGGGTCCAAAAAATTTACCTAATCATATGCAAATTTTCAAAACTCAACTATAAGCCTATTTTCATTGCCACGAAAACATATGCTTTTGATAGTTATAGAGTTAAAAAACATGACACTTTCCAAACATTTCCCGAAAAAGGGATATGCGTGCACTTTTGCACTATTTTTATTTGAAGCCAAAAATAAGAAGCCTTGAATAATTTTCACGCAAGACGAAAATTACTCAAGACTAGCTGAAACTTTCCCGAGCTTCTTATCACCCATGTTTTGTCTTCCCTAATTCCTTGAGCGTATCGCTTACTATAAAGTGTTCAAGGCTCATTATAATAAGCGGAGTACAGGATGGTTTTCTTCCAAACTGCCTCGCTAATATGAATTTCCTTGAGCCTACACACATACATAGGTGCTAGGGCTCTTGACAGTCAATTTTAAATTGACGCTATTAGTAAAGCCTTTGACCCCCTGTAAATTATGTTGTTGTACATCAAAAGCTTCTTCACTTTAGGCTGTTTGGTCCTGTGATCTTTTAATTTGGATCATATTTTGGCATTTTTTTGCCTCCCTTGCATGCTGTTTCCCAGAACGCTCTATCTTAGGACCTCTATGAAGCTCTGCCTTTTCTATTTAATCCAACTTACGGGGTCAACCAAGGCTCTTTTATAGGTGTATCTCTTTCCCTCTATCGTTGGATCGCAGTGACCATGACTTGATGCCACCATAAGATGTCGTTCTCCTTAAAATCCCAGTTCAATTTATTACCTTTACTCCTTACGTGATCGTCTTCGCCTACCACTATCTTCCAATTCAGAGGGCATCGAGTGTTTTTTGTCCGGAAGCTTGAAATTGGAATCGATATCCTCGCGTGCCTCTGAATCATAAACATATATATTCGCTAACATGTAAATTAAGGCTCTATAAATTCTAACGTAAATTTAAATTGAAAATATCAACGAATTTTCAGACTAGCGGGAATTATATTTATCAATTGTCTTTATTATCTCCTTCTATTAATTGTAAGAGTTTTTAATATTATTATTTTTAATGTTGTTGCTGTTTTTAGTGATTTTGGCAACCTGTGTTTTTGTTTTCTTTTATTTTCTAGTAAAAAAAATATATGAACAAAATATATAAACGGGGAGTCACTTTATCATTAGGCCAAATATTGTGGACTGAACTATATGTCGAATAATTGCTCGCTGTTGCTTTGAAAGTTCCAAAAAAGAAGAAAATTAATAATAATAATAATAATAAAGAAATAAATCTGTACCTTCCCGAGAATACTCGGGATATAGTGTGTGTGCTTTTGGCGTGTTTTTGTTGTTGCTGTTGTTATTGTTATTTGTTT
The DNA here is from genome assembly GCA_963942545.1 of Oxycera nigricornis. Lineage (NCBI taxonomy): Eukaryota > Metazoa > Arthropoda > Insecta > Diptera > Stratiomyidae > Oxycera > Oxycera nigricornis. Next base: position 1,812,216 of record OZ012664.1, read on the forward strand.
CTTCAAAACAATGTAATTTGATTTTTGATCTTGAACAGCTATAGTTTGCTAGAAGTTTTACGAACTCGATATTGTGCTGTAATTGATTTGCCAACAAACAAACAAACAAACAAAAAAAAACTATCCAACCAAAATTGTGATGATGACAATTTGTTTTCTCTTTGTTTTCTTTCTCCCATTTAATGCTTACGGTTATTCTAATTTAAATACGGTACGGAAAAAAAAACTACTTAACAAAACGACCTACCCAAAATGTTCAAAACACAAAATGTTCACAAAATGATATTGGCCGCACATCCTTTATCGAATTGCCTGCAGGTGTGGTATCAAAATTCACGTGCACGCGAGCGAAAAGGACAATTCCGACAGAATCTGCAAATCATCAACAAGAAATGTCCACATTGTGGGGCCATTTTTAAAATAAAATCGGCGCTCGAATCGCATCTGCAAACGAAGCACCCTGAAAAGCAACCGATCAACATCGATCAAATTCCGGATGTTACGCAACAAGCGTTGGATAACGCGACGACATCCGCAATGCAGCCGATGCACAGCATTGGCAACTTGATATCGCAGACTCGTTCGCCGGCAACTTCTTCGACGGGGACGAATGTTGGCGCGAACAACGCAACCCTCTTCGGGCATGTTGATGCGGGTCAGCATAGTCTGTCGCAACAGCAGCCGCATCAAACGGATGGGCTTGTGGCCAACGAGGACAATGCTATCGTCACTTCCACTATGATCGACTGCACGATGGGCGTGGCGATGGTGAGCAAAGCTGGCACGCCACTGGATTTAAGCAAGTCCACCCCGAAATATGAGCCAAGCGAGAGCGATGTGAGTTTCTCTGATTCTAATAACGATCACGACGAGTCTAACGATTACTTCATTACAACAACATCATCGACAGTGGTAAATGGCCTGAACAACATCAGTAACAATAACAATAATTCTAATGTAAACAATAACCACGTAAAGGTTGCTGATCTCGCCAACTATCGACACCAAAGCATCAGCTCCCCGAAGGCCACCAATGCAAACGTGACGACCACCACCTCAGCATCAGTCGAGGAGGGCATGATTGGCGAAAGTCGAGGCGTCATCGGCCACTTCAACGAGACCGTCTCCTGTTTCGACAACGACACGGCACACAGTGTTGGCTCGATGGCTCCTTACCTGCAAGCCGCCAAGGATCTATCCACACTGTTCAATAGTGATGTCATCACGGACATGGATCGATCGCCGGCTAGTCCAGCAAGCAGTACGCAAAGCATGCAGAAGAAACGGTTCCGCACGCAGATGAGCAACATTCAAGTTCGCATTTTGCGGACACTCTTCAAGGACGTGAAAACTCCAACGATGACCGATTGCGAGAATACAGGTCGTGAAATAGGATTGCCGAAACGTGTTGTACAGGTATGTGCTGTTCTCCTTTTCAAATTGGGGTGTTTAGATTAAAGGGAAATCGTTTCATGCCGGCCGGCTTTCCACGGCGCGAGATCGCTTACCCCAGGATGCCTTGAGGAGTGGGTGGTGCATATAAACGCGTCCTGTTCACACGAGTCGAACGCTGTAAATTGAGGCGCGGTCTGTGGAATCATGTGCCATGCGAAGCCGGCATAAGACGCTCGATGTAGATCAGTTGAAAGTCCTTGAACCTCGACTGCTTCTCGGGTTTCATCCAATTCCGAACCTAACGTTCTAAATTCGTTCCTAGTTAGCTCCGGCACATGCGAAATCCTTGGTAAACATTAAATCTATTCGGAATTCAACATTTTTTTCCTTTAGGGTAGGAAAGGCAGATCAGATTCCACAGCATTTTTTCGGCTAAATAATGGTCCTTCGAAAAAGTCTACTACACAATGCTAGGCGGGATATTTTATTAAGATTAAAAACATTTTTAGATTTTCCTTTTTCCAATATTATGCTTGAATTTTTCAAAAATTTCAGGTGTGGTTCCAAAATGCCCGTGCCAAAGACAAGAAGAGTCGAAGCAGTCATTGCTTTCCCGACGAGTCGTTCGAGCAAAATGCTGCCAACGATCTGATCGCAGATCTAGTTCCAACCGTGCAGGATTGTAAACTGTGCAACGTCCATAAAGTTAATATGCAGGAGCATGTATTCGCCGCGTCTCATATATCGCAAGTTCGTCACATGCTAGAAAAAGGAGACCAATCTTTCTGCTACAGCGGTAGTGAATCGAGCGATCAACACGATACCGTCGATCAACAGTTGCCTGTGAATTCCACACCACAGGCGTTGCAACGTAGCGTTGGCTCGTCCCAAACAACAAAGCTGACATCGCCCACACCTTTGGCCGGATCTACTACTACTACCAACCAATCGACGTCGAACGACGCGAAACACGATCAAACGTTGAGCCTGTACAATCAGCTGCTGATGCAAAACTCTATGTTTGCAGCAGCCGCTGCTGCTTCCAACAATCAAGGATCGGGTAAGCTGTTTTGCGAACAGGATGCCGACTCCAATTCGGGGTTGGCCGCCGCCATGATGAGCTTCAACCATATACAACAGCACTTGGCGGCCGTTCAACAGCAACACCAACAGCAGCAACAACAAATCCAGAATAGTTCCAGTGATAGTATGGAGGATAGCAAAACAGCAGCTGCTGCTGTTGCTGCAGCCGCAACAGCTCGTCGTCTAATCATGGAGAATAATCTGCTGTTGCAAATCAATGCCGATCAATCGATGGCACCGTCAGCAAACAATTCAGAGGCTCTACTCCAGCAAATCTACAACTACAACCAGATGAGTGGTGAGTTGATCCAGTGAGCTATTTATTAATTCATCCCCAATGCTTTGGAACATACGATATTAAATGTCTATTTTTTTTGGTTTGTTTTTATTTAATTTTAAGATTTTGTCACGCAATATTCATTATTTATTTCTGGTCCTAAAAACAAATTTCCTTCTTTCCTTTTTTGTTAAGAGAAGCGCGTCCTAAAATCCAATAATTTTTAAATTGACTATATTACAATAAAAACTAAACGGTATCCAATCAAACTAAACCGCCAGGTCCTTAGTTAAACAATGATTTGCTTCGATCAAATTTAACCTAGTTCGTCGTGTATCTCTAAGTCCTTTTCTTTCATAATATACATGACCCAAGAGATCCTATCCCAGAATCTTGCATGTGTAAATGACATCCATCCGACCCAGTTAAAAAACAGTAAATAATGTATAGGGAAAAATCGTCCTTTAAATTACATTCTTGACATTTATTTCCAATCTTATATATTTCGTTGTTTTATAAAGTCTTGGATAGCATCCAAAATGTTTACGGGACATGTACCTAGTTTGTAAAAAAAATAACAATGTGATACACAGAAAAAGATATTACCTTTTTTCCTGAATCCCTTGTCGCACAAGAAGAGGATAACAAATAATCTTTTAGTCGGTTAATTCGTGGTCCATCATTTTTTTTTGCTATTCCTATTTCGCGCACAAAATAATAAACGATCGTTGCGTATTTTCTACTAAAATTTATTGCAAGCTCAAATGTTAGTTTGTTTCGTTTAAAAATCTCCCTGAAATAATGTGTCGTTAATTCGTCGCCGCTAAGGTCAACACTCTTCCTCATGGCAAATTCGTCATGTTAAAATCTTCGACATAAACTTTTATAAGTTCATGTTGGTTGGGCTTATTTCGATTTCTCCATAAATCGATTACATTTTTAACAATTTCACTCACTCCCAGGGTGTTATTTAAAAATGATAGGCGGATTGTAGACCTTAATTTCGCCAAGGACTCCTCCCCGATAAGTGTATTCAAACGTTATGGATGCAAAAACCAACCTGAATATTTTGTACAGTCCAAACAGTTAGGTTTAAAAACGCTTCAATTCAATATTGAATTGAATATTGAAAATAAAACGAAACATATTTTATTTTAATTATATTTTCAATTGTAAAGTCAACATTTGTAAAAGTAATCCAGTGTTTGCTGTGTTGATTGATACAAAAACAAAACAAAAACAAACAAACATTTTCAATTGATATTATGACTTATGAATATGGCAACATTTGCCGAAATCCTCTATGAAATAATCTACACAAAACAATAATTATAGTGGGGGACATTATAATATGTTTATGTTAAGAGGTCTAGCTTTAAAAAAAATTAGAAAAGTCATGGAGTGATAATAATCATCTAAACTCATCGTATAAATAAAATAATCTGCGTGTATGCGTCGGTTTTAATGTTAAATAAATAATTATACATATTAAAACGATCCTCTGATCCTGATCCTCTGATCCAGATCCAGTATGAGTGACAAATAGAAAAAATAAGTTATTTTTTAGTGTAGAAAGACAGATGAAACCTCGCATATGTAGTTCTCTTCTAGTAAGCCAAGCATTGATAAAATATATATATATATATATATATATATATCCTATCCTATATCCTAAAACGTCCGTTTAATAGCCTGTTCACATATTATTATATAAAGCGAAAATACCTTTTCCCTTGAAAATAAAATCATAAAACGACGAGCTACTCTCAATACGAGCGGAATCTCTATGATCAAATAAAAATAAGCTTGCTTCTTAATGCATAAGGTGATTTATTCAATGTTTTTTGTTGTTGTTGTTGTAATATTCCTCCTATTTTAATTTAATTTAGTTTATAATTTTATAAGATTAAACGACATACAATAAATTTATCATTATATAATTATTTTTAAACATGTTCCACATAAATAATACACTATGATAATTTCCTGTATAAAAAGCATGCTTATTATGTTTTTTCTTTCTTTCTTCGATTGAAAATAAGTTTGTCCCTTTTAGAATGAATTGAAAAACGAAAGAAAACATTCTAATTATATATTTTTCGTATCATTGAACATATATTTCACATTATTTTCGCGACTTATTTTATTAATTGCTAGCACAATATGTATTCAAAATAGATATGTCTGTTTTCAAATTCCAATTATATAGCTAGTTTATATTTATATATATAAATAGAATTTTATATATTCTTTTGTTTAAGTTATGTAAAAGATGAAAATTTGAACAATTGTTTGTATCATGCACAATCAGAAAATGTGTGTACATATACTATATATACATCATATCATGCTCTGCGATTGTTTTTAATTATTTCATTTTTAATTATTTTTATTGTATAATGTATGATTAAATTTACAATGTAGACAGAAACATTATTTATGTAATATAATAATTAATCAAATATGCTTTTTGTGTGTTTTCATTTAATTTTGTGGTTGGTTATTTTCTTGTACCCCCAGTCATCAGGAAACAGTGGTGAACTTCATTTAATTATATTTCAGCATATATTTATTTCAGAGTTATGTGCTCCCGTAATATCATTTCCATATGATTTCAATGTTAATTTCCTGAATTTTATCTGAAAATTGTGTTATTTCGACTGCTGTTTGCTGTTTTTCAATCTTTTATTATTCAAAAAAGGAGATCCCATTCAATTAGTTCTATTGAGAAATATTCCCCGCCATTTCCTCAAACACCAAAGAAAAGTGTTAAATAGACGATGTCCCTCGACCTGCCATCATTCCATCATATAAACAATATTAAAGTGCGTTCAAATGGTACTTATCTTTCGGCTCGCATTATTTTCCGCCTTTAGGCATAAGACCAAAATAGTGTTGACATTTAAGAAACCATCGTCCAGCGATTTCTTGGCGCTGGCCAACGCGACCGTCGCGACTTGGCCGTGGCTGCTCAGCGGCCTCGCCACCATCTCCCACAATCCCCATGATGGTGGCGCGCTTGGCCGGCAAGAAATCATGTGAAGTAGTGCTAAAATGCAAGCCACCACTCTTTTCGCATTTTTTGGTGATGGCCATGCGACCGTCGCGACTTGACCGTGGCTGCACAGCGGCCAGAACGGCCTCGCCAACATCTCCCATCATTCCCATGATCATGGCAAGAAATTATCAAAAATCGCCAGCTAAAATTTGTATGAAAATCGCCGGCCGGGTATCAGGCGCCCAGAATCAGACGTAGGTAAGCGAAAAAGTCAAGCATTGACCGTTGAAAAGTACTTCGATGGGGGACCGAATTCGTGATTATGCGATTTCGTGACATCACCAAAGTCAAGCATTGCCGTTTGGCGTAGTACTTAGATGGGGGACCAAGGGAAATTTGATTATTACAGGCTCCAGGATGATTCCTGAATCAAATAAATGGTGGTTTCGGTCCCTCAGCTCCCCGGGGCAGCGACTGACATCATAAGTTTTCCAATTATCCTATTGGAAGTATGGGAAACTTCAACCCACTTTTTACCCTGCAGGACATGCTATCTTTTTTTAAATTGAAATTGAATAAAACAGTGTCCTACAAAGAGAACCAGTACCGCACAATGCATAAACGCCATTTTCCAGTTTTTCCTGTCCGTAAATAACACTAAATTGTGTTCAATTGCAAAATATTCCCCGCAATGCACTCTATCACTAATTTAAACACCACAAAACGGTGTTAAATAGTAATTGTCCCTCGCCCTGGACTCATTCCTTCATTTAAATAGTGTTGAAAGGGAAGATATTCATTGCTCCACATTGTTTATTGGGTTTAGTTAACGGAAAGTGCTATTGCACCATTCTAGACAATTAAAATATTAATATTAGTGACCGTTTCTCTTAAATGTAATTTAATCTTTCGTAAAATATATAAATTAAACTTATATAATGGAAATTAAGTTTAAATTAATTCTAACTTAATACAAAATCGCCATCAAGTCCGTTTTCTGGAACATCTGCCAGATCTGTAAGAGAAGATAAAAATATAATTGAATTCTAAGTCATTTAAATTCACCAAAAACCATAAAGCGGCGAAAAACAATTCACCAATTCCACCGTCGTAGCTGGGAAGATCCTTATGGGCGGCTATTTTGCTCTATATCCTCGTTTTCTCGATGCGGAGCGTGTGTAAATGACCCTTGGTTAACGATAGCGCGCGCTGGCACCTGTAAATGAGAATTTTTATAGAGGAATTCATACTTAATTAAGATATGTGTGACAAGGCAATAAATAAATAAACTATTTTTGGCTCATCTAAAAGATTCTGCTTAGAATTATTATGCATACCAAATGATCGTTAAACAATCAGCACACTGCCATCATATATATGCGAAGATCTTCTTGAGCGGGGGTGGATCGGTAGCCTTTCTTGTATCCTAATGTAATTCTTCTATTGCAAACACTCCCTTTTCCTGCCCTGATATAGCATTAAACCGTGTTCTATTCAGAAATACTATCCTCCAGGCATCCTATTCTGTCCTTGAGCACCACAAAACAGTGTTAAATAGACAATGTCCCTCGCCCTGCCCTCACTCCTTCATTTAAACAACAATAAACAGCGCTCGAATCGAAGATATCTGTCGGCCCGCGTTGTTTCTTGCTTTTAAATAAGGAAAAGTAGTGTTGAAATGCAAGTAACGACTGTCCAGCAATTCTTTGGTTCTGGCCGGAACGACCATCGCGAATTGACCGTCACTCCACAGCGGCCACCATCCCCTTCGCGGCTTAGTTTGCATGGAAAAGTCACGCGGTTCACCATCAAGCATTGCCGTTTGTCATGGTTCTTCGATGGTGGACCGCCAACCATTCTTTTTCCATTTCTTGGTGCTGGTCAACGCGACCATCGCGAATTGGCTGTGACTGCAGAGCGGCCAGAACGACCGTGCCAACAGTTCCCATGGTGGCGCGCTTGGCCGGCGCGGATTTGCAAAAGAAATCCGGCCGAAATTTGTATGAAAACCGCCGGCTGAGTATCAGGCGCCCAGAACCAGACGTAGGCAAGAGTTGACGTCAAGCATTGCTCTTTTGCAAAGTACTTCGATGGGGGACCGAATTCATGATTATGCGATTTCGTGACATCACCAAAGTCAAGCATTGCCGTTTGGTGTAGTACTTAGATGGGGGACCGAAGGATATTTGATTATTACAGGCTCCAGGATGATTCCTGAATCAAATAAATGGTGGATTCGGTCCCTCAGCGCCCCGGGGCAACGACTGACACCACAAGTTTTCCAATTATCCTGTTGGAAGTATGGGAAACTTCAACCCACTTTTTACCCGGCAGGACATGCTATCTTTTTTTTAATTGAAATTGAATAAAACAGTGTCCTACAAAGAGAACCAGTACCGCACAGTGCCTAAACGCCATTCCTAAATTTTTCCTGCCCGTAAATAACACTAAATTGTGTTCAATTGTAAAATATCGCCTGCAATGAACAATATCCTTACTTTAAACACCACAAAGCGGTGCTAAATAGATAATGTCCCTCGCCCTGCCCGCATTCCTTTATTTCAACGACATTAAACGGCGTTTGAATCGAAGATAGTCCTCGGCGCGCATTGTTTGTCACCTTAAATAAATTAAATGGCTGTTGAAATGGGAGTCAACTACTTTGCATCGATTTCTAGGCACTAAATATAACATTAAACCGTGTCCTATTCAGAAATACTATCCGCCAGGCATCCTATCCTGTCTTTGAACACCACAAAACAGTGTTCAAATAAAAACTAACCCTCGGCCGACACTGGTTTCTCACTTCAAACAACGTGGAACCGTGTTAAATGAAGAATATCGTCCACGCCGCGCTCATTCCTTCATTTAAATAGTGTTGAAAGGGAAGATATTCATCGCCCCACACTGTATATTGGGTTTAGTTAACGGAAAAAGCTATTGCACCATTCTAGACAATTAAAATCTTAATATTAATGACCGTTTCTCTTAAATGTAAGTTAATTCTTTCGTAAAACATTTAAATTAAACTTAAATAATGGAAATTAAGTTTAAATTAATTCTAACTTAATACAAAATCGCCATGAAGTCCGTTTTCAGGAACATCTGCCAGATCTGTAAGAGAAGACAAAAATATAATTGGATTCTAAGTCATTTAAATTCATCTCAAACCATAAAGCGGCGAAAAACAATTCACCAATTCCACCGTCGTGGCTGGAAAGTCCTTATGGGCGGCTATTTTGCTCTATATCCTCGTTCCCTTCATGCGGGGCGTGTTTAGATGGCCGTTAGTTAACGATAGCGTGCGCTGGCACCTGTAAATGAGAGTTTTTTTCAGAGAAATTCAAACTTAATTCAGATGCAATAAATAAATAAATAAACTATTTGTTTTTGGTTCATTTAACAGCTTCTGCTTAGAATTGCAGAATATGCATACCAAATGATCGTTAAACAATCAGCACTCTGCAATCATATATGCGAATGGGTGTATTTTCAGGAAAAAATTCCCGAGGGAAAAATGGCATTTGCTGCCTGCAAAGTCCGTAAGTCGCGGAAACTGATAGGATCGCTGGATTTTCAGGGAAAATTCGGCGGGGAAAAATGGCATTTGCTGCCTGCAAAGTCCCTAAGTCGCGGAAACTGATAGGATCGCTAGATTTTCAGGGAAAATTCCCGAGGGAAAAATGGCATTTGCTGCCTGCAAAGTCCCTAAGTCGCGGAAACTGATAGGATCGCTGGATTTTCAGGGAAAATTCGGCGGGGAAAAATGGCATTTGCTGCCTGCAAAGTCCCTAAGTCGCGGAAACTATTAGGATCGCTGGATTTTCAGGGAAAATTCGGCGGGGAAAAATGGCATTTGCTGGCTGCAAAGTCCCTAAGTCGCGGAAACTGATAGGATCGCTGGATTTTCAGGGAAAATTCGGCGGGGAAAAATGGCATTTGCTGCCTGCAAAGTCCCTAAGTCGCGGAAACTATTAGGATCGCTGGATTTTCAGGGAAAATTCGGCGGGGAAAAATGGCATTTGCTGCCTGCAAAGTCCCTAAGTCGCGGAAACTGATAGGATCGCTGGATTTTCAGGGAAAATTCGGCGGGAAAAAATGACATTTGCTGCCTGCAAAGTCCCTAAGTCGCGGAAACTGATAGGATCGCTGGATTTTCAGGAAAAATTCGGCGGGGAAAAATGGCATTTGCTGCCTGCAAAGTCCCTAAGTCGCGGAAACTGATAGGATCGCTGGATTTTCAGGGAAAATTCGGCGGGGAAAAATGGCATTTGCTGCCTGCAAAGTCCCTAAGTCGCGGAAACTAATAGGATCGCTGGATTTTCAGAGAAAATTCGGCGGGGAAAAATGGCATTTGCTGCCTGCAAAGTCCCTAAATCGCGGAAACTGATAGGATCGCTGGATTTTCAGGGAAAATTCAGCGGGGATAAATGGCATTTGCTGCCTGCAAAGTCCCTAAATCGCGGAAACTATTAGGATCGCTGAATTTTCAGGAAAAATTCGGCGGGGAAAAATGGCATTTGCTGCCTGCAAAGTCCCTAAGTCGCGGAAACTGATAGGATCGCTGGATTTTCAGGGAAAATTCGGCGGGGAAAAATGGCATTTGCTGCCTGCAAAGTCCCTAAATCGCGGAAACTGATAGGATCGCTGGATTTTCAGGGAAAATTCCCGAGGGAAAAATGGCATTTGCTGCCTGCAAAGTCCCTAAATCGCGGAAACTGATAGGATCGCTGGATTTTCAGGGAAAATTCAGCGGGGATAAATGGCATTTGCTGCCTGCAAAGTCCCTAAATCGCGGAAACTATTAGGATCGCTGAATTTTCAGGAAAAATTCGGCGGGGAAAAATGGCATTTACTGCCTGCAAAGTCCCTAAGTCGCGGAAACTGATAGGATCGCTGGATTTTCAGAGAAAATTCGGCGGGGAAAAATGGCATTTGCTGCCTGCAAAGTCCCTAAGTCGCGGAAACTGATAGGATCGCTGGATTTTCAGGGAAAATTCAGCGGGGATAAATGGCATTTGCTGCCTGCAAAGTCCCTAAATCGCGGAAACTATTAGGATCGCTGAATTTTCAGGAAAAATTCGGCGGGGAAAAATGGCATTTACTGCCTGCAAAGTCCCTAAGTCGCGGAAACTGATAGGATCGCTGGATTTTCAGAGAAAATTCGGCGGGGAAAAATGCCATTTGCTGCCTGCAAAGTCCCTAAATCGCGGAAACTGATAGGATCGCTGGATTTTCAGGGAAAATTCAGCGGGGATAAATGGCATTTGCTGCCTGCAAAGTCCCTAAATCGCGGAAACTATTAGGATCGCTGAATTTTCAGGAAAAATTCGGCGGGGAAAAATGGCATTTGCTGCCTGCAAAGTCCCTAAGTCGCGGAAACTGATAGGATCGCTGGATTTTCAGGGAAAATTCGGCGGGGAAAAATGGCATTTGCTGCCTGCAAAGTCCCTAAGTCGCGGAAACTGATAGGATCGCTGGATTTTCAGGGAAAATTCGGCGGGGAAAAATGGCATTTGCTGCCTGCAAAGTCCCTAAATCGCGGAAACTGATAGGATCGCTGGATTTTCAGGGAAAATTCCCGAGGGAAAAATGGCATTTGCTGCCTGCAAAGTCCCTAAGTCGCGGAAACTGATAGGATCGCTGGATTTTCAGGGAAAATTCGGCGGGGAAAAATGGCATTTGCTGCCTGCAAAGTCCCTAAGTCGCGGAAACTATTAGGATCGCTGGATTTTCAGGGAAAATTCGGCGGGGAAAAATGGCATTTGCTGCCTGCAAAGTCCCTAAGTCGCGGAAACTGATAGGATCGCTGGATTTTCAGGGAAAATTCAGCGGGGATAAATGGCATTTGCTGCCTGCAAAGTCCCTAAATCGCGGAAACTATTAGGATCGCTGGATTTTCAGGGAAAATTCCCGAGGGAAAAATGGCATTTGCTGCCTGCAAAGTCCCTAAGTCGCGGAAACTGATAGGATCGCTGGATTTTCAGGGAAAATTCAGCGGGGATAAATGGCATTTGCTGCCTGCAAAGTCCCTAAATCGCGGAAACTATTAGGATCGCTGAATTTTCAGGAAAAATTCGGCGGGGAAAAATGGCATTTGCTGCCTGCAAAGTCCCTAAGTCGCGGAAACTGATAGGATCGCTGGATTTTCAGGGAAAATTCGGCGGGGAAAAATGGCATTTGCTGCCTGCAAAGTCCCTAAGTCGCGGAAACTAATAGGATCGCTGGATTTTCAGGGAAAATTCAGCGGGGATAAATGGCATTTGCTGCCTGCAAAGTCCCTAAATCGCGGAAACTATTAGGATCGCTGAATTTTCAGGAAAAATTCGGCGGGGAAAAATGGCATTTACTGCCTGCAAAGTCCCTAAGTCGCGGAAACTGATAGGATCGCTGGATTTTCAGAGAAAATTCGGCGGGGAAAAATGGCATTTGCTGCCTGCAAAGTCCCTAAATCGCGGAAACTGATAGGATCGCTGGATTTTCAGGAAAAATTCGGCGGGGAAAAATGGCATTTGCTGCCTGCAAAGTCCCTAAGTCGCGGAAACTGATAGGATCGCTGGATTTTCAGGGAAAATTCGGCGGGGAAAAATGGCATTTGCTGCCTGCAAAGTCCCTAAGTCGCGGAAACTGATAGGATCGCTGGATTTTCAGGGAAAATTCAGCGGGGATAAATGGCATTTGCTGCCTGCAAAGTCCCTAAATCGCGGAAACTATTAGGATCGCTGGATTTTCAGGGAAAATTCCCGAGGGAAAAATGGCATTTGCTGCCTGCAAAGTCCCTAAGTCGCGGAAACTGATAGGATCGCTGGATTTTCAGGGAAAATTCGGCGGGGAAAAATGGCATTTGCTGCCTGCAAAGTCCCTAAGTCGCGGAAACTATTAGGATCGCTGGATTTTCAGGGAAAATTCGGCGGGGATAAATGGCATTTGCTGCCTGCAAAGTCCCTAAATCGCGGAAACTGATAGGATCGCTGGATTTTCAGGGAAAATTCGGCGGGGAAAAATGGCATTTGCTGCCTGCAAAGTCCCTAAGTCGCGGAAACTGATAGGATCGCTGGATTTTCAGGGAAAATTCGGCGGGAAAAAATGGCATTTGCTGCCTGCAAAGTGCCTAAGTCGCGGAAACTGATAGGATCGCTGGATTTTCAGGGAAAATTCGGCGGGGAAAAATGGCATTTGCTGCCTGCAAAGTCCCTAAGTCGCGGAAACTGATAGGATCGCTGGATTTTCAGGGAAAATTCAGCGGGGATAAATGGCATTTGCTGCCTGCAAAGTCCCTAAGTCGCGGAAACTGATAGGATCGCTGGATTTTCAGGGAAAATTCAGCGGGGATAAATGGCATTTGCTGCCTGCAAAGTCCCTAAATCGCGGAAACTATTAGGATCGCTGAATTTTCAGGAAAAATTCGGCGGGGAAAAATGGCATTTGCTGCCTGCAAAGTCCCTAAGTCGCGGAAACTGATAGGATCGCTGGATTTTCAGGGAAAATTCGGCGGGGAAAAATGGCATTTGCTGCCTGCAAAGTCCCTAAGTCGCGGAAACTATTAGGATCGCTGGATTTTCAGGGAAAATTCGGCGGGGAAAAATGGCATTTGCTGCCTGCAAAGTCCCTAAATCGCGGAAACTGATAGGATCGCTGGATTTTCAGGGAAAATACAGCGGGGATAAATGGCATTTGCTGCCTGCAAAGTTCCTAAATCGCGGAAACTATTAGGATCGCTGGATTTTCAGGGAAAATTCGGCGGGGAAAAATGGCATTTGCTGCCTGCAAAGTCCCTAAGTCGCGGAAACTGATAGGATCGCTGGATTTTCAGGGAAAATTCGGCGGGGAAAAATGGCATTTGCTGCCTGCAAAGTCCCTAAGTCGCGGAAACTAATAGGATCGCTGGATTTTCAGGGAAAATTCAGCGGGGATAAATGGCATTTGCTGCCTGCAAAGTCCCTAAATCGCGGAAACTATTAGGATCGCTGAATTTTCAGGAAAATTCGGCGGGGAAAAATGGCATTTGCTGCCTGCAAAGTCCCTAAGTCGCGGAAACTGATAGGATCGCTGGATTTTCAGGGAAAATTCGGCGGGGAAAAATGGCATTTGCTGCCTGCAAAGTCCCTAAGTCGCGGAAACTGATAGGATCGCTGGATTTTCAGGGAAAATTCAGCGGGGATAAATGGCATTTGCTGCCTGCAAAGTCCCTAAATCGCGGAAACTATTAGGATCGCTGAATTTTCAGGAAAAATTCGGCGGGGAAAAATGGCATTTGCTGCCTGCAAAGTCCCTAAGTCGCGGAAACTGATAGGATCGCTGGATTTTCAGGGAAAATTCCCGAGGGAAAAATGGCATTTGCTGCCTGCAAAGTCCCTAAATCGCGGAAACTATTAGGATCGCTGAATTTTCTGGGAAAATTCAGCGGGGATAAATGGCATTTGCTGCCTGCAAAGTCCCTAAATCGCGGAAACTATTAGGATCGCTGAATTTTCAGGAAAAATTCGGCGGGGAAAAATGGCATTTGCTGCCTGCAAAGTCCCTAAGTCGCGGAAACTGATAGGATCGCTGGATTTTCAGGGAAAATTCGGCGGGGAAAAATGGCATTTGCTGCCTGCAAAGTCCCTAAATCGCGGAAACTATTAGGATCGCTGAATTTTCAGGGAAAATTCGGCGGGGAAAAATGGCATTTGCTGCCTGCAAAGTCCCTAAGTCGCGGAAACTGGTAGGATCGCTGGATTTTCAGGGAAAATTCGGCGGGGAAAAATGGCATTTGCTGCCTGCAAAGTCCCTAAGTCGCGGAAACTGATAGGATCGCTGGATTTTCAGGGAAAATTCAGCGGGGATAAATGGCATTTGCTGCCTGCAAAGTCCCTAAATCGCGGAAACTGATAGGATCGCTGGATTTTCAGGGAAAATTCAGCGGGGAAAAATGGCATTTGCTGCCTGCAAAGTCCCTAAGTCGCGGAAACTGATAGGATCGCTGGATTTTCAGGGAAAATTCGGCGGGGGAAAATGGCATTTGCTGCCTGCAAAGTCCCTAAGTCGCGGAAACTATTAGGATCGCTGGATTTTCAGGGAAAATTCGGCGGGGAAAAATGGCATTTGCTGCCTGCAAAGTCCCTAAGTCGCGGAAACTGATAGGATCGCTGGATTTTCAGGGAAAATTCGGCGGGGAAAAATGGCATTTGCTGCCTGCAAAGTCCCTAAGTCGCGGAAACTGATAGGATCGCTGGATTTTCAGGGAAAATTCGGCGGGGAAAAATGGCATTTGCTGCCTGCAAAGTCCCTAAGTCGCGGAAACTGATAGGATCGCTGGATTTTCAGGAAAAATTCGGCGGGGAAAAATGGCATTTGCTGCCTGCAAAGTCCCTAAGTCACGGAAACTGATAGGATCGCTGGATTTCCAGGGAAAATTCAGCGAGGAAAAATGGCATTTGCTGCTTGCAAAGTCCCTAAGTCGCGGTAACTATTAGGATCGCTGGATTTTCAGGGAAAATTCGGCGGGGAAAAATGGCATTTGCTGCCTGCAAAGTCCCTAAGTCGCGGAAACTGATAGGATCGCTGGATTTTCAGGGAAAATTCGGCGGGGAAAAATGGCATTTGCTGCCTGCAAAGTCCCTAAGTCGCGGAAACAGATAGGATCGCTGGATTTTCAGGGAAAATTCAGCGGGGAAAAATGGCATTTGCTGCCTGCAAAGTCCCTAAGTCGCGGAAACTATTAGGATCGCTGGATTTTCAGGGAAAATTCGGCGGGGAAAAATGGCATTTGCTGCCTGCAAAGTCCCTAAGTCGCGGAAACTGATAGGATCGCTGGATTTTCAGGGAAAATTCAGCGGGGAAAAATGGCATTTGCTGCCTGCAAAGTCCCTAAATCGCGGAAACTATTAGGATCGCTGAATTTTCAGGGAAAATTCGGCGGGGAAAAATGGCATTTGCTGCCTGCAAAGTCCCTAAGTCGCGGAAACAGATAGGATCGCTGGATTTTCAGGGAAAATTCAGCGGGGAAAAATGGCATTTGCTGCCTGCAAAGTCCCTAAGTCGCGGAAACTGATAGGATCGCTGGATTTTCAGGGAAAATTCCCGAGGGAAAAATGGCATTTGCTGCCTGCAAAGTCCCTAAGTCGCGGAAACTGATAGGATCGCTGGATTTTCAGGGAAAATTCAGCGGGGAAAAATGGCATTTGCTGCCTGCAAAGTCCCTAAGTCGCGGAAACTATTAGGATCGCTGGATTTTCAGGGCAAATTCGGCGGGGAAAAATGGCATTTGCTGCCTGCAAAGTCTCTAAGTCGCGGAAACTGATAGGATCGCTGGATTTTCAGGGAAAATTCGGCGGGGAAAAATGGCATTTGCTGCCTGCAAAGTCCCTAAGTCGCGGAAACTGATAGGATCGCTGGATTTTCAAGAAAAATTCGGCGGGGAAAAATGGCATTTGCTGCCTGCAAAGTCCCTAAGTCGCGGTAACTGATAGGATCGCTGGATTTCCAGGGAAAATTCAGCGAGGAAAAATGGCATTTGCTGCCTGCAAAGTCCCTAAGTCGCGGAAACTGATAGGATCGCTGGATTTCCAGGGAAAATTCAGCGAGGAAAAATGGCATTTGCTGCCTGCAAAGTCCCTAAGTCGCGGTAACTATTAGGATCGCTGAATTTTCAGGGAAAATTCGGCGGGGAAAAATGTGCAAAGTCCCTAAATCGCGGAAACTGATAGGATCGCTGGATTTCCAGGGAAAATTCAGCGAGGAAAAATGGCATTTGCTGCCTGCAAAGTCTCTAAGTCGCGGTAACTATTAGGATCGCTGGATTTTCAGGGAAAATTCGGCGGGGAAAAATGGCATTTGCTGCCTGCAAAGTCCCTAAGTCGCGGAAACTGATAGGATCGCTGGATTTTCAGGGAAAATTCGGCGGGGAAAAATGGCATTTGCTGCCTGCAAAGTCCCTAAGTCGCGGAAACTGATAGGATCGCTGGATTTTCAGGAAAAATTCGGCGGGGAAAAATGGCATTTGCTGCCTGCAAAGTCCCTAAGTCGCGGAAACTGATAGGATCGCTGGATTTTCAGGAAAAATTCGGCGGGGAAAAATGGCATTTGCTGCCTGCAAAGTCCCTAAATCGCGGAAACTATTAGGATCGCTGAATTTTCAGGGAAAATTCGGCGGGGATAAATGGCATTTGCTGCCTGCAAAGTCCCTAAGTCGCGGAAACTGGTAGGATCGCTGGATTTTCAGGGAAAATTCGGCGGGGAAAAATGGCATTTGCTGCCTGCAAAGTCCCTAAGTCGCGGAAACTGATAGGATCGCTGGATTTTCAGGGAAAATTCAGCGGGGATAAATGGCATTTGCTGCCTGCAAAGTCCCTAAATCGCGGAAACTATTAGGATCGCTGAATTTTCAGGGAAAATTCGGCGGGGAAAAATGGCATTTGCTGCCTGCAAAGTCCCTAAGTCGCGGAAACTGATAGGATCGCTGGATTTTCAGGGAAAATTCGGCGGGGAAAAATGGCATTTGCTGCCTGCAAAGTCCCTAAATCGCGGAAACTATTAGGATCGCTGAATTTTCAGGGAAAATTCGGCGGGGAAAAATGGCATTTGCTGCCTGCAAAGTCCCTAAGTCGCGGAAACTGATGGGATCGCTGGATTTTCAGGGAAAATTCGGCGGGGAAAAATGGCATTTGCTGCCTGCAAAGTCCCTAAGTCGCGGAAACTGATAGGATCGCTGGATTTTCAGGGAAAATTCGGCGGGGAAAAATGGCATTTGCTGCCTGCAAAGTCCCTAAGTCGCGGAAACTGATAGGATCGCTGGATTTTCAGGAAAAATTCGGCGGGGAAAAATGGCATTTGCTGCCTGCAAAGTCCCTAAGTCGCGGAAACTGATAGGATCGCTGGATTTTCAGGAAAAGTTCGGCGGGGAAAAATGGCATTTGCTGCCTGCAAAGTCCCTAAATCGCGGAAACTATTAGGATCGCTGAATTTTCAGGGAAAATTCGGCGGGGATAAATGGCATTTGCTGCCTGCAAAGTCCCTAAGTCGCGGAAACTGGTAGGATCGCTGGATTTTCAGGGAAAATTCGGCGGGGAAAAATGGCATTTGCTGCCTGCAAAGTCCCTAAGTCGCGGAAACTGATAGGATCGCTGGATTTTCAGGGAAAATTCAGCGGGGATAAATGGCATTTGCTGCCTGCAAAGTCCCTAAATCGCGGAAACTATTAGGATCGCTGAATTTTCAGGGAAAATTCGGCGGGGAAAAATGGCATTTGCTGCCTGCAAAGTCCCTAAGTCGCGGAAACTGATAGGATCGCTGGATTTTCAGGGAAAATTCGGCGGGGAAAAATGGCATTTGCTGCCTGCAAAGTCCCTAAGTCGCGGAAACTGATAGGATCGCTGGATTTTCAGGAAAAATTCGGCGGGGAAAAATGGCATTTGCTGCCTGCAAAGTCCCTAAGTCGCGGAAACTGATAGGATCGCTGGATTTTCAGGAAAAATTCGGCGGGGAAAAATGGCATTTGCTGCCTGCAAAGTCCCTAAATCGCGGAAACTATTAGGATCGCTGAATTTTCAGGGAAAATTCGGCGGGGATAAATGGCATTTGCTGCCTGCAAAGTCCCTAAGTCGCGGAAACTGGTAGGATCGCTGGATTTTCAGGGAAAATTCGGCGGGGAAAAATGGCATTTGCTGCCTGCAAAGTCCCTAAGTCGCGGAAACTGATAGGATCGCTGGATTTTCAGGGAAAATTCAGCGGGGAAAAATGGCATTTGCTGCCTGCAAAGTCCCTAAGTCGCGGAAACTGATAGGATCGCTGGATTTTCAGGGAAAATTCAGCGGGGAAAAATGGCATTTGCTGCCTGCAAAGTCCCTAAATCGCGGAAACTATTAGGATCGCTGAATTTTCAGGGAAAATTCGGCGGGGAAAAATGGCATTTGCTGCCTGCAAAGTCCCTAAGTCGCGGAAACAGATAGGATCGCTGGATTTTCAGGGAAAATTCAGCGGGGAAAAATGGCATTTGCTGCCTGCAAAGTCCCTAAGTCGCGGAAACTGATAGGATCGCTGGATTTTCAGGGAAAATTCCCGAGGGAAAAATGGCATTTGCTGCCTGCAAAGTCCCTAAGTCGCGGAAACTGATAGGATCGCTGGATTTTCAGGGAAAATTCAGCGGGGAAAAATGGCATTTGCTGCCTGCAAAGTCCCTAAGTCGCGGAAACTATTAGGATCGCTGGATTTTCAGGGAAAATTCGGCGGGGAAAAATGGCATTTGCTGCCTGCAAAGTCTCTAAGTCGCGGCAACTGATAGGATCGCTGGATTTTCAGGGAAAATTCGGCGGGGAAAAATGGCATTTGCTGCCTGCAAAGTCCCTAAGTCGCGGTAACTATTAGGATCGCTGGATTTTCAGGGAAAATTCGGCGCGGAAAAATGGCATTTGCTGCCTGCAAAGTCCCTAAGTCGCGGAAACTGATAGGATCGCTGGATTTTCAGGAAAAATTCGGCGGGGAAAAATGGCATTTGCTGCCTGCAAAGTCCCTAAGTCGCGGTAACTATTAGGATCGCTGGATTTTCAGGGAAAATTCGGCGGGGAAAAATGGCATTTGCTGCCTGCAAAGTCCCTAAGTCGCGGAAACTGATCGGATCGCTGGATTTTCAGGAAAAATTCGGCGGGGAAAAATGGCATTTGCTGCCTGCAAAGTCCCTAAGTCGCGGAAACTGATAGGATCGCTGGATTTTCAGGGAAAATTCAGCGGGGAAAAATGGCATTTGCTGCCTGCAAAGTCCCTAAATCGCGGAAACTGATAGGATCGCTGGATTTTCAGGGAAAATTCGGCGGGGAAAAATGGCATTTACTGCCTGAAAAGTCCCTAAGTCGCGGAAACTGATAGGATCGCTGGATTTTCAGGGAAAATTCAGCGGGGAAAAATGGCATTTGCTGCCTGCAAAGTCCCTAAGTCGCGGAAACTGATAGGATCGCTGGAATCCAGGGAAAATTCGGCGGGGAAAAATGGCATTCGCTGCCTGCAAAGTCCCTAAGTCGCGGAAACTGATAGGATCGCTGGATTTTCAGGGAAAATTCCCGAGGGAAAAATGGCATTTGCTGCCTGCAAAGTCCCTAAGTCGCGGAAACTGATAGGTTCGCTGGATTTTCAGGGAAAATTCAGCGGGGAAAAATGGCATTTGCTGCCTGCAAAGTCCCTAAGTCGCGGAAACTATTAGGATCGCTGGATTTTCAGGGAAAATTCGGCGGGGAAAAATGGCATTTGCTGCCTGCAAAGTCCCTAAGTCGCGGAAACTGATCGGATCGCTGGATTTTCAGGAAAAATGGCATTTGCTGCCTGCAAAGTCCCTAAGTCGCGGAAACTGATAGGATCGCTGGATTTCCAGGGAAAATCCAGCGAGGAAAAATGGCATTTGCTGCCTGCAAAGTCCCTAAGTCGCGGTAACTATTAGGATCGCTGGATTTTCAGGGAAAATTCGGCGGGGAAAAATGGCATTTGCTGCCTGCAAAGTCCCTAAGTCGCGGAAACTGATAGGATCGCTGGATTTTCAGGGAAAATTCGGCGGGGGAAAATGGCATTTGCTGCCTGCAAAGTCCCTTAATCGCGGAAACTGATAGGATCGCTGGATTTTCAGGGAAAATTCGGCGGGGAAAAATGGCATTTGCTGCCTGAAAAGTCCCTAAGTCGCGGAAACTGATAGGATCGCTGGATTTTCAGGGAAAATTCAGCGGAGAAAAATGGCATTTGCTGCCTGCAAAGTCCCTAAGTCGCGGTAACTATTAGGATCGCTGGATTTTCAGGAAAAATTCGGCGGGGAAAAATGGCATTTGCTGCCTGCAAAGTCCCTAAGTCGCGGAAACTGATAGGATCGCTGGATTTTCAGGGAAAATTCGGCGGGGAAAAATGGCATTTGCTGCCTGCAAAGTCCCTAAGTCGCGGAAACTGATAGGATCGCTGGATTTTCAGGGAAAATTCGGCGGGGAAAAATGGCATTTGCTGCCTGCAAAGTCCCTAAGTCGCGGAAACTGATAGGATCGCTGGATTTTCAGGGAAAATTCGGCGGGGAAAAATGGCATTTGCTGCCTGCAAAGTCCCTAAGTCGCGGTAACTATTAGGATCGCTGGATTTTCAGGGAAAATTCGGCGGGGAAAAATGGCATTTGCTGCCTGCAAAGTCCCTAAGTCGCGGAAACTGATAGGATCGCTGGATTTTCAGGGAAAATTCGGCGGGGAAAAATGGCATTTGCTGCCTGCAAAGTCCCTAAGTCGCGGAAACTGATAGGATCGCTGGATTTTCAGGAAAAATTCGGCGGGGAAAAATGGCATTTGCTGCCTGCAAAGTCCCTAAGTCGCGGAAACTGATGGGATCGCTGGATTTCCAGGGAAAATTCAGCGAGCAAAAATGGCATTTGCTGCCTGCAAAGTCCCTAAGTCGCGGTAACTATGAGGATCGCTGGATTTTCAGGGAAAATTCAGCGGGGAAAAATGGCATTTGCTGCCTGCAAAGTCCCTAAGTCGCGGAAACTATTAGGATCGCTGGATTTTCAGGGAAAATTCGGCGGGGAAAAATGGCATTTGCTGCCTGCAAAGTCCCTAAGTCGCGGTAACTATTAGGATCGCTGGATTTTCAGGGAAAATTCAGCGGGGAAAAAGGGCATTTGCTGCCTGCAAAGTCCCTAAATCGCGGAAACTGATAGGATCGCTGGATTTTCAGGGAAAATTCGGCGGGGAAAAATGGCATTTGCTGCCTGAAAAGTCCCTAAGTCGCGGAAACTGATAGGATCGCTGGATTTTCAGGGAAAATTCGGCGGGGAAAAATGGCATTTGCTGCCTGCAAAGTCCCTAAGTCGCGGAAACTGATAGGATCGCTGGAATTCAGGAAAAATTCGGCGGGGAAAATGGCATTTGCTGCCTGCAAAGTCCCTAAGTCGCGGAAACTATTAGGATCGCTGGATTTTCAGGGCAAATTCGGCGGGGAAAAATGGCATTTGCTGCCTGCAAAGTCCCTAAGTCGCGGAAACTGATAGGATCGCTGGATTTTCAGGAAAAATTCGGCGGGGAAAAATGGCATTTGCTGCCTGCAAAGTCCCTAAGTCGCGGAAACTGATAGGATCGCTGGATTTTCAGGGAAAATTCAGCGGGGAAAAATGGCATTTGCTGCCTGCAAAGTCCCTAAGTCGCGGTAACTATTAGGATCGCTGGATTTTCAGGGAAAATTCGTCGGGGAAAAATGGCATTTGCTGCCTGCAAAGTCCCTAAGTCGCGGAAACTGATAGGAACGCTGGATTTCCAGGGAAAATTCAGCGAGGAAAAATGGCATTTGCTGCCTGCAAAGTCCCTAAGTCGCGGTAACTATTAGGATCGCTGGATTTTCAGGGAAAATTCGGCGGGGAAAAATGGCATTTGCTGCCTGCAAAGTCCCTAAGTCGCGGAAACTGATCGGATCGCTGGATTTTCAGGAAAAATTCGGCGGGGAAAAATGGCATTTGCTGCCTGCAAAGTCCCTAAGTCGCGGAAACTGATAGGATCGCTGGATTTTCAGGGAAAATTCAGCGGGGAAAAATGGCATTTGCTGCCTGCAAAGTCCCTAAGTCGCGGTAACTATTAGGATCGCTGGATTTTCAGGGAAAACTCATCGGCGAAAAATGGCATTTGCTGCCTGCAAAGTCCCTAAGTCGCGGTAACTATTAGGATCGCTGGATTTTCAGGGAAAATTCAGCGGGGAAAATGGCATTTGCTGCCTGCAAAGTCCCTAAATCGCGGAAACTGATAGGATCGCTGGATTTTCAGGGAAAATTCGGCGGGGAAAAATGGCATTTGCTGCCTGCAAAGTCCCTAAGTCGCGGTAACTATTAGGATCGCTGAATTTTCAGGGAAAACTCATCGGCGAAAAATGGCATTTGCTGCCTGCAAAGTCCCTAAGTCGCGGTAACTATTAGGATCGCTGGATTTTCAGGGAAAATTCGGCGGGGAAAAATGGCATTTGCTGCCTGCAAAGTCCCTAAGTCGCGGAAACTGATAGGATCGCTGGATTTTCAGGAAAAATTCGGCGGGGAAAAATGGCATTTGCTGCCTGCAAAGTCCCTAAGTCGCGGAAACTGATAGGATCGCTGGATTTTCAGGGAAAATTCGGCGGGGAAAAATGGCATTTGCTGCCTGCAAAGTCCCTAAGTCGCGGTAACTATTAGGATCGCTGGATTTTCAGGGAAAATTCGGCGGGGAAAAATGGCATTTGCTGCCTGCAAAGTCCCTAAGTCGCGGAAACTGATCGGATCGCTGGATTTTCAGGAAAAATTCGGCGGGGAAAAATGGCATTTGCTGCCTGCAAAGTCCCTAAGTCGCGGAAACTGATAGGATCGCTGGATTTTCAGGGAAAATTCAGCGGGGAAAAATGGCATTTGCTGCCTGCAAAGTCCCTAAGTCGCGGAAACTATTAGGATCGCTGGATTTTCAGGGAAAATTCGGCGGGGAAAAATGGCATTTGCTGCCTGCAAAGTCCCTAAGTCGCGGAAACTGATAAGATCGCTGGATTTTCAGGAAAAATTCGGCGGGGAAAAATGGCATTTGCTGCCTGAAAAGTCCCTAAGTCGCGGAAACTGATAGGATCGCTGGATTTTCAGGGAAAATTCAGCGGGGAAAAATGGCATTTGCTGCCTGCAAAGTCCCTAAGTCGCGGAAACTGATAGGATCGCTGGAATTCAGGGAAAATTCGGCGGGGAAAAATGGCATTTGCTGCCTGCAAAGTCCCTAAGTCGCGGTAACTATTAGGATCGCTGGATTTTCAGGGAAAATTCGGCGGGGAAAAATGGCATTTGCTGCCTGCAAAGTCCCTAAGTCGCGGAAACTGATAGGATCGCTGGATTTTCAGGGAAAATTCGGCGAGGAAAAATGGCATTTGCTGCCTGCAAAGTCCCTAAGTCGCGGAAACTGATAGGATCGCTGGATTTTCAGGAAAAATTCGGCGGGGAAAAATGGCATTTGCTGCCTGCAAAGTCCCTAAGTCGCGGAAACTGATGGGATCGCTGGATTTCCAGGGAAAATTCAGCGAGCAAAAATGGCATTTGCTGCCTGCAAAGTCCCTAAGTCGCGGTAACTATTAGGATCGCTGGATTTTCAGGGAAAATTCAGCGGGGAAAAATGGCATTTGCTGCCTGCAAAGTCCCTAAGTCGCGGAAACTGATAGGATCGCTGGATTTTCAGGGAAAATTCGGCGGGGAAAAATGGCATTTGCTGCCTGCAAAGTCCCTAAGTCGCGGTAACTATTAGGATCGCTGGATTTTCAGGGAAAATTCAGCGGGGAAAAAGGGCATTTGCTGCCTGCAAAGTCCCTAAATCGCGGAAACTGATAGGATCGCTGGATTTTCAGGGAAAATTCGGCGGGGAAAAATGGCATTTGCTGCCTGAAAAGTCCCTAAGTCGCGGAAACTGATAGGATCGCTGGATTTTCAGGGAAAATTCAGCGGGGAAAAATGGCATTTGCTGCCTGCAAAGTCCCTAAGTCGCGGAAACTGATAGGATCGCTGGAATTCAGGGAAAATTCGGCGGGGAAAAATGGCATTTGCTGCCTGCAAAGTCCCTAAGTCGCGGTAACTATTAGGATCGCTGGATTTTCAGGGCAAATTCGGCGGGGAAAAATGGCATTTGCTGCCTGCAAAGTCCCTAAGTCGCGGAAACTGATAGGATCGCTGGATTTTCAGGAAAAATTCGGCGGGGAAAAATGGCATTTGCTGCCTGCAAAGTCCCTAAGTCGCGGAAACTGATAGGATCGCTGGATTTTCAGGGAAAATTCGGCGGGGAAAAATGGCATTTGCTGCCTGCAAAGTCCCTAAGTCGCGGTAACTATTAGGATCGCTGGATTTTCAGGGAAAATTCGGCGGGGAAAAATGGCATTTGCTGCCTGCAAAGTCCCTAAGTCGCGGAAACTGATCGGATCGCTGGATTTTCAGGAAAAATTCGGCGGGGAAAAATGGCATTTGCTGCCTGCAAAGTCCCTAAGTCGCGGAAACTGATAGGATCGCTGGATTTTCAGGGAAAATTCAGCGGGGAAAAATGGCATTTGTTGCCTGCAAAGTCCCTAAGTCGCGGTAACTATTAGGATCGCTGGATTTTCAGGGAAAACTCATCGGCGAAAAATGGCATTTGCTGCCTGCAAAGTCCCTAAGTCGCGGTAACTATTAGGATCGCTGGATTTTCAGGGAAAATTCAGCGGGGAAAAATGGCATTTGCTGCCTGCAAAGTCCCTAAATCGCGGAAACTGATAGGATCGCTGGATTTTCAGGGAAAATTCGGCGGGGAAAAATGGCATTTGCTGCCTGCAAAGTCCCTAAGTCGCGGTAACTATTAGGATCGCTGAATTTTCAGGGAAAACTCATCGGCGAAAAATGGCATTTGCTGCCTGCAAAGTCCCTAAGTCGCGGTAACTATTAGGATCGCTGGATTTTCAGGGAAAATTCGGCGGGGAAAAATGGCATTTGCTGCCTGCAAAGTCCCTAAGTCGCGGAAACTGATAGGATCGCTGGATTTTCAGGAAAAATTCGGCGGGGAAAAATGGCATTTGCTGCCTGCAAAGTCCCTAAGTCGCGGTAACTATTAGGATCGCTGGATTTTCAGGGAAAATTCGGCGGGGAAAAATGGCATTTGCTGCCTGCAAAGTCCCTAAGTCGCGGTAACTATTAGGATCGCTGGATTTTCAGGGAAAATTCGGCGGGGAAAAATGGCATTTGCTGCCTGCAAAGTCCCTAAGTCGCGGAAACTGATAGGATCGCTGGATTTTCAGGGAAAATTCAGCGGGGAAAAATGGCATTTGCTGCCTGCAAAGTCCCTAAGTCGCGGAAACTATTAGGATCGCTGGATTTTCAGGGAAAATTCGGCGGGGAAAAATGGCATTTGCTGCCTGCAAAGTCCCTAAGTCGCGGAAACTGATAAGATCGCTGGATTTTCAGGAAAAATTCGGCGGGGAAAAATGGCATTTGCTGCCTGCAAAGTCCCTAAGTCGCGGAAACTGATAGGATCGCTGGATTTCCAGGGAAAATTCAGCGAGGAAAAATGGCATTTGCTGCCTGCAAAGTCCCTAAGTCGCGGTAACTATTAGGATCGCTGGATTTTCAGGGAAAATTCGGCGGGGAAAAATGGCATTTGCTGCCTGCAAAGTCCCTAAGTCGCGGAAACTGATAGAATCGCTGGATTTTGAGGGAAAATTCGGCGGGGAAAAATTGCATTTGCTGCCTGCAAAGTCCCTAAATCGCGGAAACTGATAGGATCGCTGGATTTTCAGGGAAAATTCGGCGGGGAAAAATGGCATTTGCTGCCTGCAAAGTCCCTAAGTCGCGGAAACTGATAGGATCGCTGGATTTTCAGGGAAAATTCGGCGGGGAAAAATGGCATTTGCTGCCTGCAAAGTGCCTAAGTCGCGGAAACTGATAGGATCGCTGGATTTTCAGGGAAAATTCGGCGGGAAAAATGGCATTTGCTGCCTGCAAAGTGCCTAAGTCGCGGAAACTGATAGGATCGCTGGATTTTCAGGGAAAATTCGGCGGGGAAAAATGGCATTTGCTGCCTGCAAA
Source organism: Oxycera nigricornis (assembly GCA_963942545.1). Lineage (NCBI taxonomy): Eukaryota > Metazoa > Arthropoda > Insecta > Diptera > Stratiomyidae > Oxycera > Oxycera nigricornis. Next base: position 1,838,487 of record OZ012664.1, read on the forward strand.
GTCCCTAAGTCGCGGAAACTGATAGGATCGCTGGATTTTCAGGGAAAATTCGGCGGGGAAAAATGGCATTTGCTGCCTGCAAAGTCCCTAAGTCGCGGTAACTATTAGGATCGCTGGATTTTCAGGGAAAATTCAGCGGGGAAAAATGGCATTTGCTGCCTGCAAAGTCCCTAAATCGCGGAAACTGGTAGGATCGCTGGATTTTCAGGGAAAATTCGGCGAGGAAAAATGGCATTTGCTGCCTGCAAAGTCCCTAAGTCGCGGAAACTGATAGGATCGCTGGATTTTCAGGAAAAATTCGGCGGGGAAAAATGGCATTTGCTGCCTGCAAAGTCCCTAAGTCGCGGAAACTGATAGGATCGCTGGATTTTCAGGGAAAACTCATCGGTGAAAAATGACATTTGCTGCCTGCAAAGTCCCTAAGTCGCGGAAACTGATAGGATCGCTGGATTTTCAGGAAAAATTCGGCGGGGAAAAATGGCATTTGCTGCCTGCAAAGTCCCTAAGTCGCGGAAACTGATAGGACCGCTGGATTTCCAGGGAAAATTCAGCGAGGAAAAATGGCATTTGCTGTCTGCAAAGTCCCTAAGTCGCGGTAACTATTAGGATCGCTAGATTTTCAGGGAAAATTCAGCGGGGAAAAATGGCATTTGCTGCCTGCAAAGTCCCTAAGTCGCGGAAACTGATAGGATCGCTGGATTTTCAGGGAAAATTCGGCGGGGAAAAATGGCATTTGCTGCCTGCAAAGTCCCTAAGTCGCGGTAACTATTAGGATCGCTGGATTTTCAGGGAAAATTCGGCGGGGAAAAATGGCATTTGCTGCCTGCAAAGTCCCTAAGTCGCGGAAACTGATCGGATCGCTGGATTTTCAGGAAAAATTCGGCGGGGAAAAATGGCATTTGCTGCCTGCAAAGTCCCTAAGTCGCGGAAACTGATAGGATCGCTGGATTTTCAGGGAAAATTCAGCGGGGAAAAATGGCATTTGCTGCCTGCAAAGTCCCTAAGTCGCGGTAACTATTAGGATCGCTGGATTTTCAGGGAAAATTCGGCGGGGAAAAATGGCATTTGCTGCCTGCAAAGTCCCTAAGTCGCGGAAACTGATAAGATCGCTGGATTTTCAGGAAAAATTCGGCGGGGAAAAATGGCATTTGCTGCCTGCAAAGTCCCTAAGTCGCGGAAACTGATAGGATCGCTGGATTTCCAGGGAAAATTCAGCGAGGAAAAATGGCATTTGCTGCCTGCAAAGTCCCTAAGTCGCGGTAACTATTAGGATCGCTGGATTTTCAGGGAAAATTCGGCGGGGAAAAATGGCATTTGCTGCCTGCAAAGTCCCTAAGTCGCGGAAACTGATAGGATCGCTGGATTTTGAGGGAAAATTCGGCGGGGAAAAATTGCATTTGCTGCCTGCAAAGTCCCTAAATCGCGGAAACTGATAGGATCGCTGGATTTTCAGGGAAAATTCGGCGGGGAAAAATGGCATTTGCTGCCTGCAAAGTCCCTAAGTCGCGGAAACTGATAGGATCGCTGGATTTTCAGGGCAAATTCGGCGGGGAAAAATGGCATTTGCTGCCTGCAAAGTGCCTAAGTCGCGGAAACTGATAGGATCGCTGGATTTTCAGGGAAAATTCGGCGGGAAAAATGGCATTTGCTGCCTGCAAAGTGCCTAAGTCGCGGAAACTGATAGGATCGCTGGATTTTCAGGAAAAATTCGGCGGGGAAAAATGGCATTTGCTGCCTGCAAAGTCCCTAAGTCGCGGAAACTGATAGGATCGCTGGATTTTCAGGGAAAATTCAGCGGGGAAAAATGGCATTTGCTGCCTGCAAAGTCCCTAAATCGCGGAAACTATTAGGATCGCTGGATTTTCAGGGAAAATTCAGCGGGGAAAAATGGCATTTGCTGCCTGCAAAGTCCCTAAATCGCGGAAACTGGTAGGATCGCTGGATTTTCAGGGAAAATTCGGCGGGGAAAAATGGCATTTGCTGCCTGCAAAGTCCCTAAGTCGCGGAAACTGATAGGATCGCTGGATTTTCAGGAAAAATTCGGCGGGGAAAAATGGCATTTGCTGCCTGCAAAGTCCCTAAGTCGCGGAAACTGATAGGATCGCTGGATTTTCAGGGAAAACTCATCGGCGAAAAATGACATTTGCTGCCTGCAAAGTCCCTAAGTCGCGGAAACTGATAGGATCGCTGGATTTTCAGGAAAAATTCGGCGGGGAAAAATGGCATTTGCTGCCTGCAAAGTCCCTAAGTCGCGGAAACTGATAGGATCGCTGGATTTCCAGGGAAAATTCAGCGAGGAAAAATGGCATTTGCTGTCTGCAAAGTCCCTAAGTCGCGGTAACTATTAGGATCGCTAGATTTTAAGGGAAAATTCAGCGGGGAAAAATGGCATTTGCTGCCTGCAAAGTCCCTAAGTCGCGGAAACTGATAGGATCGCTGGATTTTCAGGAAAAATTCGGCGGGGAAAAATGGCATTTGCTGCCTGCAAAGTCTCTAAGTCGCGGAAACTGATAGGATCGCTGGATTTCCAGGGAAAATTCAGCGAGGAAAAATGGCATTTGCTGCCTGCAAAGTCCCTAAGTCGCGGTAACTATTAGGATCGCTGGATTTTCAGGGAAAATTCGGCGGGGAAAAATGGCATTTGCTGCCTGCAAAGTCTCTAAGTCGCGGAAACTGATCGGATCGCTGGATTTTCAGGAAAAATTCGGCGGGGAAAAATGGCATTTGCTGCCTGCAAAGTCCCTAAGTCGCGGAAACTGATAGGATCGCTGGATTTTCAGGAAAAATTCGGCGGGGAAAAATGGCATTTGCTGCCTGCAAAGTCCCCAAGTCGCGGAAACTATTAGGATTGCTGGATTTTCAGGGAAAATTCGGCGGGGAAAAATGGCATTTGCTGCCTGCAAAGTCCCTAAGTCGCGGAAACTGATAGGATCGCTGGATTTTCAGGAAAAATTCGGCGGGGAAAAATGGCATTTGCTGCCTGCAAAGTCCCTAAGTCGCGGAAACTGATAGGATCGCTGGATTTCCAGGGAAAATTCAGCGAGGAAAAATGGCATTTGCTGCCTGCAAAGTCCCTAAGTCGCGGTAACTATTAGGATCGCTGGATTTTCAGGGAAAATTCGGCGGGGAAAAATGGCATTTGCTGCCTGCAAAGTCCCTAAGTCGCGAAAACTGATAGGATCGCTGGATTTTCAGGGAAAACTCATCGGCGAAAAATGACATTTGCTGCCTGCAAAGTCCCTAAGTCGCGGAAACTGATAGGATCGCTGGATTTTCAGGAAAAATTCGGCGGGGAAAAATGGCATTTGCTGCCTGCAAAGTCCCTAAGTCGCGGAAACTGATAGGATCGCTGGATTTCCAGGGAAAATTCAGCGAGGAAAAATGGCATTTGCTGCCTGCAAAGTCCCTAAGTCGCGGTAACTATTAGGATCGCTGGATTTTCAGGGAAAATTCGGCGGGGAAAAATGGCATTTGCTGCCTGCAAAGTCCCTAAGTCGCGAAAACTGATAGGATCGCTGGATTTTCAGGGAAAATTCGGCGGGGAAAAATGGCATTTGCTGCCTGCAAAGTCCCTAAGTCGCGGAAACTGATAGGATCGCTGGATTTTCAGGGAAAATTCAGCGGGGAAAAATGGCATTTGCTGCCTGCAAAGTCCCTAAATCGCGGAAACTATTAGGATCGCTGGATTTTCAGGGAAAATTCAGCGGGGAAAAATGGCATTTGCTGCCTGCAAAGTCCCTAAATCGCGGAAAATGATAGGATCGCTGGATTTTCAGGAAAAATTCGGCGGGGAAAAATGGCATTTGCTGCCTGCAAAGTCCCTAAGTCGCGGAAACTGATAGGATCGCTGGATTTTCAGGGAAAACTCATCGGCGAAAAATGGCATTTGCTGCCTGCAAAGTCCCTAAGTCGCGGAAACTGATAGGATCGCTGGATTTTCAGGGAAAATTCCCGAGGGAAAAATGGCATTTGCTGCCTGCAAAGTCCCTAGGTCGCGGAAACTGATAGGATCGCTGGATTTCCAGGGAAAATTCGGCGGGGAAAAATGGCATTTGCTGCCTGCAAAGTCCCTAAGTCGCGGTAACTATTAGGATCGCTAGATTTTCAGGGAAAATTCAGCGGGGAAAAATGGCATTTGCTGCCTGCAAAGTCCCTAAGTCGCGGAAACTGATAGGATCGCTGGATTTTCAGGGAAAATTCGGCGGGGAAAAATGGCATTTGCTGCCTGCAAAGTCCCTAAGTCGCGGTAACTATTAGGATCGCTGGATTTTCAGGGAAAATTCGGCGGGGAAAAATGGCATTTGCTGCCTGCAAAGTCCCTAAGTCGCGGAAACTGATCGGATCGCTGGATTTTCAGGAAAAATTCGGCGGGGAAAAATGGCATTTGCTGCCTGCAAAGTCCCTAAGTCGCGGAAACTGATAGGATCGCTGGATTTTCAGGGAAAATTCAGCGGGGAAAAATGGCATTTGCTGCCTGCAAAGTCCCTAAGTCGCGGAAACTATTAGGATCGCTGGATTTTCAGGGAAAATTCGGCGGGGAAAAATGGCATTTGCTGCCTGCAAAGTCCCTAAGTCGCGGAAACTGATAAGATCGCTGGATTTTCAGGAAAAATTCGGCGGGGAAAAATGGCATTTGCTGCCTGCAAAGTCCCTAAGTCGCGGAAACTGATAGGATCGCTGGATTTCCAGGGAAAATTCAGCGAGGAAAAATGGCATTTGCTGCCTGCAAAGTCCCTAAGTCGCGGTAACTATTAGGATCGCTGGATTTTCAGGGAAAATTCGGCGGGGAAAAATGGCATTTGCTGCCTGCAAAGTCCCTAAGTCGCGGTAACTATTAGGATCGCTGGATTTTCAGGCAAAAATTCAGCGGGGAAAAATGGCATTTGCTGCCTGCAAAGTCCCTAAATCGCGGAAACTGGTAGGATCGCTGGATTTTCAGGGAAAATTCGGCGAGGAAAAATGGCATTTGCTGCCTGCAAAGTCCCTAAGTCGCGGAAACTGATAGGATCGCTGGATTTTCAGGAAAAATTCGGCGGGGAAAAATGGCATTTGCTGCCTGCAAAGTCCCTAAGTCGCGGAAACTGATAGGATCGCTGGATTTTCAGGGAAAACTCATCGGTGAAAAATGACATTTGCTGCCTGCAAAGTCCCTAAGTCGCGGAAACTGATAGGATCGCTGGATTTTCAGGAAAAATTCGGCGGGGAAAAATGGCATTTGCTGCCTGCAAAGTCCCTAAGTCGCGGAAACTGATAGGACCGCTGGATTTCCAGGGAAAATTCAGCGGGGAAAAATGGCATTTGCTGTCTGCAAAGTCCCTAAGTCGCGGTAACTATTAGGATCGCTAGATTTTCAGGGAAAATTCAGCGGGGAAAAATGGCATTTGCTGCCTGCAAAGTCCCTAAGTCGCGGAAACTGATAGGATCGCTGGATTTTCAGGGAAAATTCGGCGGGGAAAAATGGCATTTGCTGCCTGCAAAGTCCCTAAGTCGCGGTAACTATTAGGATCGCTGGATTTTCAGGGAAAATTCGGCGGGGAAAAATGGCATTTGCTGCCTGCAAAGTCCCTAAGTCGCGGAAACTGATCGGATCGCTGGATTTTCAGGAAAAATTCGGCGGGGAAAAATGGCATTTGCTGCCTGCAAAGTCCCTAAGTCGCGGAAACTGATAAGATCGCTGGATTTTCAGGAAAAATTCGGCGGGGAAAAATGGCATTTGCTGCCTGCAAAGTCCCTAAGTCGCGGAAACTGATAGGATCGCTGGATTTCCAGGGAAAATTCAGCGAGGAAAAATGGCATTTGCTGCCTGCAAAGTCCCTAAGTCGCGGTAACTATTAGGATCGCTGGATTTTCAGGGAAAATTCGGCGGGGAAAAATGGCATTTGCTGCCTGCAAAGTCCCTAAGTCGCGGAAACTGATAGGATCGCTGGATTTCCAGGGAAAATTCAGCGAGGAAAAATGGCATTTGCTGCCTGCAAAGTCCCTAAGTCGCGGTAACTATTAGGATCGCTGGATTTTCAGGGAAAATTCGGCGGGGAAAAATGGCATTTGCTGCCTGCAAAGTCCCTAAGTCGCGGAAACTGATAGGATCGCTGGATTTTGAGGGAAAATTCGGCGGGGAAAAATTGCATTTGCTGCCTGCAAAGTCCCTAAATCGCGGAAACTGATAGGATCGCTGGATTTTCAGGGAAAATTCGGCGGGGAAAAATGGCATTTGCTGCCTGCAAAGTCCCTAAGTCGCGGAAACTGATAGGATCGCTGGATTTTCAGGGAAAATTCGGCGGGAAAAAATGGCATTTGCTGCCTGCAAAGTGCCTAAGTCGCGGAAACTGATAGGATCGCTGGATTTTCAGGGAAAATTCGGCGGGAAAAATGGCATTTGCTGCCTGCAAAGTGCCTAAGTCGCGGAAACTGATAGGATCGCTGGATTTTCAGGAAAAATTCGGCGGGGAAAAATGGCATTTGCTGCCTGCAAAGTCCCTAAGTCGCGGAAACTGATAGGATCGCTGGATTTTCAGGGAAAATTCAGCGGGGAAAAATGGCATTTGCTGCCTGCAAAGTCCCTAAATCGCGGAAACTATTAGGATCGCTGGATTTTCAGGGAAAATTCAGCGGGGAAAAATGGCATTTGCTGCCTGCAAAGTCCCTAAATCGCGGAAACTGGTAGGATCGCTGGATTTTCAGGGAAAATTCGGCGGGGAAAAATGGCATTTGCTGCCTGCAAAGTCCCTAAGTCGCGGAAACTGATAGGATCGCTGGATTTTCAGGAAAAATTCGGCGGGGAAAAATGGCATTTGCTGCCTGCAAAGTCCCTAAGTCGCGGAAACTGATAGGATCGCTGGATTTTCAGGGAAAACTCATCGGCGAAAAATGACATTTGCTGCCTGCAAAGTCCCTAAGTCGCGGAAACTGATAGGATCGCTGGATTTTCAGGAAAAATTCGGCGGGGAAAAATGGCATTTGCTGCCTGCAAAGTCCCTAAGTCGCGGAAACTGATAGGATCGCTGGATTTCCAGGGAAAATTCAGCGAGGAAAAATGGCATTTGCTGTCTGCAAAGTCCCTAAGTCGCGGTAACTATTAGGATCGCTAGATTTTCAGGGAAAATTCAGCGGGGAAAAATGGCATTTGCTGCCTGCAAAGTCCCTAAGTCGCGGAAACTGATAGGATCGCTGGATTTTCAGGAAAAATTCGGCGGGGAAAAATGGCATTTGCTGCCTGCAAAGTCTCTAAGTCGCGGAAACTGATAGGATCGCTGGATTTCCAGGGAAAATTCAGCGAGGAAAAATGGCATTTGCTGCCTGCAAAGTCCCTAAGTCGCGGAAACTGATAGGATCGCTGGATTTTCAGGAAAAATTCGGCGGGGAAAAATGGCATTTGCTGCCTGCAAAGTCCCTAAGTCGCGGAAACTGATAGGATCGCTGGATTTCCAGGGAAAATTCAGCGAGGAAAAATGGCATTTGCTGCCTGCAAAGTCCCTAAGTCGCGGTAACTATTAGGATCGCTGGATTTTCAGGGAAAATTCGGCGGGGAAAAATGGCATTTGCTGCCTGCAAAGTCCCTAAGTCGCGAAAACTGATAGGATCGCTGGATTTTCAGGGAAAATTCGGCGGGGAAAAATGGCATTTGCTGCCTGCAAAGTCCCTAAGTCGCGGAAACTGATAGGATCGCTGGATTTTCAGGGAAAATTCAGCGGGGAAAAATGGCATTTGCTGCCTGCAAAGTCCCTAAATCGCGGAAACTATTAGGATCGCTGGATTTTCAGGGAAAATTCAGCGGGGAAAAATGGCATTTGCTGCCTGCAAAGTCCCTAAATCGCGGAAAATGATAGGATCGCTGGATTTTCAGGAAAAATTCGGCGGGGAAAAATGGCATTTGCTGCCTGCAAAGTCCCTAAGTCGCGGAAACTGATAGGATCGCTGGATTTTCAGGGAAAACTCATCGGCGAAAAATGGCATTTGCTGCCTGCAAAGTCCCTAAGTCGCGGAAACTGATAGGATCGCTGGATTTTCAGGGAAAATTCCCGAGGGAAAAATGGCATTTGCTGCCTGCAAAGTCCCTAGGTCGCGGAAACTGATAGGATCGCTGGATTTCCAGGGAAAATTCGGCGGGGAAAAATGGCATTTGCTGCCTGCAAAGTCCCTAAGTCGCGGAAACTGCTAGGATCGCTGGATTTTCAGGGAAAATTCGGCGGGGAAAAATGGCATTTGCTGCCTGCAAAGTCCCTAAGTCGCGGAAACTGATAGGATCGCTGGATTTTCAGGGAAAATTCGGCGGGGAAAAATGGCATTTGCTGCCTGCAAAGTCCCTAAGTCGCGGAAACTGATCGGATCGCTGGATTTTCAGGAAAAATTCGGCGGGGAAAAATGGCATTTGCTGCCTGCAAAGTCCCTAGGTCGCGGAAACTGATAGGATCGCTGGATTTCCAGGGAAAATTCAGCGAGGAAAAATGGCATTTGCTGCCTGCAAAGTCCCTAAGTCGCGGTAACTATTAGGATCGCTGGATTTTCAGGGAAAATTCGGCGGGGAAAAATGGCATTTGCTGCCTGCAAAGTCCCTAAGTCGCGGAAACTGATCGGATCGCTGGATTTTCAGGAAAAATTCGGCGGGGAAAAATGGCATTTGCTGCCTGCAAAGTCCCTAAGTCGCGGAAACTGATGAGATCGCTGGATTTTCAGGGAAAATTCAGCGGGGAAAAATGGCATTTGCTGCCTGCAAAGTCCCTAAGTCGCGGAAACTATTAGGATCGCTGGATTTTCAGGGAAAATTCGGCGGGGAAAAATGGCATTTGCTGCCTGCAAAGTCCCTAAATCGCGGAAATTGATAGGATCGCTGGATTTTCAGGGAAAATTCGGCGGGGAAAAATGGCATTTGCTGCCTGCAAAGTCCCTAAGTCGCGGTAACTATTAGGATCGCTGAATTTTCAGGGAAAACTCATCGGCGAAAAATGGCATTTGCTGCCTGCAAAGTCCCTAAGTCGCGGTAACTATTAGGATCGGTGGATTTTCAGGGAAAACTCATCGGCGAAAAATGGCATTTGCTGCCTGCAAAGTCCCTAAATCGCGGAAACTGGTAGGATCGCTGGATTTTCAGGGAAAATTCGGCGGGGAAAAATGGCATTTGCTGCCTGCAAAGTCCCTAAGTCGCGGAAACTGATAGGATCGCTGGATTTTCAGGAAAAATTCGGCGGGGAAAAATGGCATTTGCTGCCTGCAAAGTCCCTAAGTCGCGGAAACTGATAGGATCGCTGGATTTTCAGGGAAAACTCATCGGCGAAAAATGACATTTGCTGCCTGCAAAGTCCCTAAGTCGCGGAAACTGATAGGATCGCTGGATTTTCAGGAAAAATTCGGCGGGGAAAAATGGCATTTGCTGCCTGCAAAGTCCCTAAGTCGCGGAAACTGATAGGATCGCTGGATTTCCAGGGAATATTCAGCGAGGAAAAATGGCATTTGCTGTCTGCAAAGTCCCTAAGTCGCGGTAACTATTAGGATCGCTAGATTTTCAGGGAAAATTCAGCGGGGAAAAATGGCATTTGCTGCCTGCAAAGTCCCTAAGTCGCGGAAACTGATAGGATCGCTGGATTTTCAGGAAAAATTCGGCGGGGAAAAATGGCATTTGCTGCCTGCAAAGTCTCTAAGTCGCGGAAACTGATAGGATCGCTGGATTTCCAGGGAAAATTCAGCGAGGAAAAATGGCATTTGCTGCCTGCAAAGTCCCTAAGTCGCGGAAACTGATAGGATCGCTGGATTTTCAGGAAAAATTCGGCGGGGAAAAATGGCATTTGCTGCCTGCAAAGTCCCTAAGTCGCGGAAACTGATAGGATCGCTGGATTTCCAGGGAAAATTCAGCGAGGAAAAATGGCATTTGCTGCCTGCAAAGTCCCTAAGTCGCGGTAACTATTAGGATCGCTGGATTTTCAGGGAAAATTCGGCGGGGAAAAATGGCATTTGCTGCCTGCAAAGTCCCTAAGTCGCGAAAACTGATAGGATCGCTGGATTTTCAGGGAAAATTCGGCGGGGAAAAATGGCATTTGCTGCCTGCAAAGTCCCTAAGTCGCGGAAACTGATAGGATCGCTGGATTTTCAGGGAAAATTCAGCGGGGAAAAATGGCATTTGCTGCCTGCAAAGTCCCTAAATCGCGGAAACTATTAGGATCGCTGGATTTTCAGGGAAAATTCAGCGGGGAAAAATGGCATTTGCTGCCTGCAAAGTCCCTAAATCGCGGAAAATGATAGGATCGCTGGATTTTCAGGAAAAATTCGGCGGGGAAAAATGGCATTTGCTGCCTGCAAAGTCCCTAAGTCGCGGAAACTGATAGGATCGCTGGATTTTCAGGGAAAACTCATCGGCGAAAAATGGCATTTGCTGCCTGCAAAGTCCCTAAGTCGCGGAAACTGATAGGATCGCTGGATTTTCAGGGAAAATTCCCGAGGGAAAAATGGCATTTGCTGCCTGCAAAGTCCCTAGGTCGCGGAAACTGATAGGATCGCTGGATTTCCAGGGAAAATTCGGCGGGGAAAAATGGCATTTGCTGCCTGCAAAGTCCCTAAGTCGCGGAAACTGCTAGGATCGCTGGATTTTCAGGGAAAATTCGGCGGGGAAAAATGGCATTTGCTGCCTGCAAAGTCCCTAAGTCGCGGAAACTGATAGGATCGCTGGATTTTCAGGGAAAATTCGGCGGGGAAAAATGGCATTTGCTGCCTGCAAAGTCCCTAAGTCGCGGAAACTGATCGGATCGCTGGATTTTCAGGAAAAATTCGGCGGGGAAAAATGGCATTTGCTGCCTGCAAAGTCCCTAGGTCGCGGAAACTGATAGGATCGCTGGATTTCCAGGGAAAATTCAGCGAGGAAAAATGGCATTTGCTGCCTGCAAAGTCCCTAAGTCGCGGTAACTATTAGGATCGCTGGATTTTCAGGGAAAATTCGGCGGGGAAAAATGGCATTTGCTGCCTGCAAAGTCCCTAAGTCGCGGAAACTGATCGGATCGCTGGATTTTCAGGAAAAATTCGGCGGGGAAAAATGGCATTTGCTGCCTGCAAAGTCCCTAAGTCGCGGAAACTGATGAGATCGCTGGATTTTCAGGGAAAATTCAGCGGGGAAAAATGGCATTTGCTGCCTGCAAAGTCCCTAAGTCGCGGAAACTATTAGGATCGCTGGATTTTCAGGGAAAATTCGGCGGGGAAAAATGGCATTTGCTGCCTGCAAAGTCCCTAAATCGCGGAAATTGATAGGATCGCTGGATTTTCAGGGAAAATTCGGCGGGGAAAAATGGCATTTGCTGCCTGCAAAGTCCCTAAGTCGCGGTAACTATTAGGATCGCTGAATTTTCAGGGAAAACTCATCGGCGAAAAATGGCATTTGCTGCCTGCAAAGTCCCTAAGTCGCGGTAACTATTAGGATCGGTGGATTTTCAGGGAAAACTCATCGGCGAAAAATGGCATTTGCTGCCTGCAAAGTCCCTAAGTCGCGGTAACTATTAGGATCGCTGGATTTTCAGGGAAAATTCAGCGGGGAAAAATGGCATTTGCTGCCTGCAAAGTCCCTAAATCGCGGAAACTGATAGGATCGCTGGATTTTCAGGGAAAATTCGGCGGGGAAAAATGGCATTTGCTGCCTGCAAAGTCCCTAAGTCGCGGTAACTATTAGGATCGCTGAATTTTCAGGGAAAACTCATCGGCGAAAAATGGCATTTGCTGCCTGCAAAGTCCCTAAGTCGCGGTAACTATTAGGATCGCTGAATTTTCAGGGAAAACTCATCGGCGAAAAATGGCATTTGCTGCCTGCAAAGTCCCTAAGTCGCGGTAACTATTAGGATCGCCGGATTTTCAGGGAAAATTCGGCGGGGAAAATGGCATTTGCTGCCTGCAAAGTCCCTAAGTCGCGGAAACTGATAGGATCGCTGGATTTTCAGGGAAAATTCGGCGGGGAAAAATGGCATTTGCTGCCTGCAAAGTCCCTAAGTCGCGGTAACTATTAGGATCGCTGGATTTTCAGGGAAAATTCGGCGGGGAAAAATGGCATTTGCTGCCTGCAAAGTCCCTAAGTCGCGGAAACTGATAGGATCGCTGGATTTTCAGGAAAAATTCGGCGGGGAAAAATGGCATTTGCTGCCTGCAAAGTCTCTAAGTCGCGGAAACTGATAGGAACGCTGGATTTCCAGGGAAAATTCAGCGAGGAAAAATGGCATTTGCTGCCTGCAAAGTTCCTAAGTCGCGGTAACTATTAGGATCGCTGGATTTTCAGGGAAAATTCGGCGGGGAAAAATGGCATTTGCTGCCTGCAAAGTCCCTAAGTCGCGGAAACTGATCGGATCGCTGGATTTTCAGGAAAAATTCGGCGGGGAAAAATGGCATTTGCTGCCTGCAAAGTCCCTAAATCGCGGAAACTGATAGGATCGCTGGATTTTCAGGGAAAATTCGGCGGGGAAAAATGGCATTTGCTGCCTGCAAAGTCCCTAAGTCGCGGAAACTGATAGGATCGCTGGATTTTCAGGGAAAATTCGGCGGGGAAAAATGGCATTTGCTGCCTGCAAAGTCCCTAAGTCGCGGTAACTATTAGGATCGCTGGATTTTCAGGGAAAATTCGGCGGGGAAAAATGGCATTTGCTGCCTGCAAAGTCCCTAAGTCGCGGAAACTGATAGGATCGCTGGATTTTCAGGAAAAATTCGGCGGGGAAAAATGGCATTTGCTGCCTGCAAAGTCTCTAATTCGCGGAAACTGATAGGATCGCTGGATTTTCAGGAAAAATTCGGCGGGGAAAAATGGCATTTGCTGCCTGCAAAGTCCCTAAGTCGCGGAAACTGATAGGATTGCTGGATTTTCAGGGAAAACTCATCGGCGAAAAATGGCATTTGCTGCCTGCAAAGTCCCTAAGTCGCGGAAACTGATAGGATCGCTGGATTTTCAGGAAAAATTCGGCGGGGAAAAATGGCATTTGCTGCCTGCAAAGTCCCTAAGTCGCGGAAACTGATAGGATCGCTGGATTTTCAGGAAAAATTCGGCGGGGAAAAATGGCATTTGCTGCCTGCAAAGTCCCTAAGTCGCGGAAACTGATAGGATTGCTGGATTTTCAGGGAAAACTCATCGGCGAAAAATGGCATTTGCTGCCTGCAAAGTCCCTAAGTCGCGGAAACTGATAGGATCGCTGGATTTTCAGGAAAAATTCGGCGGGGAAAAATGGCATTTGCTGCCTGCAAAGTCCCTAAGTCGCGGAAACTGATAGGATCGCTGGATTTTCAGGGAAAATTCGGCGGGGAAAAATGGCATTTGCTGCCTGCAAAGTCCCTAAGTCGCGGAAACTATTAGGATCGCTGGATTTTCAGGGAAAATTCAGCGGGGAAAAATGGCATTTGCTGCCTGCAAAGTCCCTAAGTCGCGGAAACTGATAGGATCGCTGGATTTTCAGGAAAAATTCGGCGGGGAAAAATGGCATTTGCTGCCTGCAAAGTCCCTAAGTCGCGGAAACTGATAGGATTGCTGGATTTTCAGGGAAAACTCATCGGCGAAAAATGGCATTTGCTGCCTGCAAAGTCCCTAAGTCGCGGAAACTGATAGGATCGCTGGATTTTCAGGAAAAATTCGGCGGGGAAAAATGGCATTTGCTGCCTGCAAAGTCCCTAAGTCGCGGAAACTGATAGGATCGCTGGATTTCCAGGGAAAATTCAGCGAGGAAAAATGGCATTTGCTGTCTGCAAAGTCCCTAAGTCGCGGTAACTATTAGGATCGCTGGATTTTCAGGGAAAATTCAGCGGGGAAAAATGGCATTTGCTGCCTGCAAAGTCCCTAAGTCGCGGAAACTGATAGGATCGCTGGATTTTCAGGGAAAATTCGGCGGGGAAAAATGGCATTTGCTGCCTGCAAAGTCTCTAAGTCGCGGAAATGATAGGATCGCTGGATTTTCAGGGAAAATTCGGCGGGAAAAATGGCATTTGCTGCCTGCAAAGTCCCTAAGTCGCGGAAACTGATAGGATCGCTGAATTTTCAGGAAAAATTCGGCGGGGAAAAATGGCATTTGCTGCCTGCAAAGTCCCTAAGTCGCGGAAACTGATAGGATCGCTGGATTTTCAGGGAAAATTCGGCGGGGAAAAATGGCATTTGCTGCCTGCAAAGTCCCTAAGTCGCGGAAACTGATAGGATCGCTGGATTTTCAGGGAAAACTCATCGGCGAAAAATGGCATTTGCTGCCTGCAAAGTCCCTAAGTCGCGGTAACTATTAGGATCGCTGGATTTTCAGGGAAAATTCGGCGGGGAAAAATGGCATTTGCTGCCTGCAATGTCCCTAAGTCGCGGTAACTATTAGGATCGCTGGATTTTCAGGGAAAACTCATCGGCGAAAAATGGCATTTGCTGCCTGCAAAGTCCCTAAGTCGCGGTAACTATTAGGATCGCTGGATTTTCAGGGAAAATTCGGCGGGGAAAAATGGCATTTGCTGCCTGCAAAGTCCCTATGTCGCGGTAACTATTAGGATCGCTGGATTTTCAGGGAAAACTCATCGGCGAAAAATGGCATTTGCTGCCTGCAAAGTCCCTAAGTCGCGGTAACTATTAGGATCACTGGATTTTCAGGGAAAATTCAGCGGGGAAAAATGGCATTTGCTACCTGCAAAGTCCCTAAATCGCAGAAACTGATAGGATCGCTGGATTTTCAGGGAAAATTCGGCGGGGAAAAATGGCATTTGCTGCCTGCAAAGTCCCTAAGTCGCGGAAACTGATAGGATCGCTGGATTTTCAGGGAAAACTCATCGGCGAAAAATGGCATTTGCTGCCTGCAAAGTCCCTAAGTCGCGGTAACTATTAGGATCGCTAGATTTTCAGGGAAAATTCAGCGGGGAAAAATGGCATTTGCTGCCTGCAAAGTCCCTAAGTCGCGGAAACTGATAGGATCGCTGGATTTTCAGGGAAAATTCGGCGGGGAAAAATGGCATTTGCTGCCTGCAAAGTCCCTAAGTCGCGGTAACTATTAGGATCGCTGGATTTTCATTCGGGGGGATTTAATAGTCCCCCCGAATTCGCGTAAATGAGCGAATATTCGCGCAAATCATGCGAATATTCGCGCAAATAAGCGAATGTTCGCGGAAATAAGCGAATATTCCCGGGGGATTTAGAATCCCAGGGGATTCAAAGTTTAGAATCCCGGAGGATTTCAAATTTAGAATCCCTGGGGATTTAGAATCTAGAATTCCGGTGGATTTGAAATTTAGGATCCCGGGGGATTTAAAATTTAGGATCCCGGGGGATTTAAAATTTGGAATTCCGGGGGATTTAGAATCCCGGGGATTTCAAATTTAGAATTCCGCGGGATTTGGAATTAAGCATCCCGGGGGATTTCTAAGAATCCCGGGGGATTTAGAATCTAGAATTCCGGTGGATTTAAAATTTAGAATCCTGGGGGATTTAGAATCCTAGGGGATTTAGAATCCTTGGGGATTTAGAATCCTGGGGGATTTAGAATCCTGGGGGATTTAGAATCCTGGGGGATTAATAATTTAGAATCCCGGGGAATTTAAAATTTAGAATCCCGGGGATTTAAAATTTAGAATCCCGGGGATTTAAAATTTAGAATTCCGCGGGAATATTCGCGCAAACCACGCGAATGTTAGCGCAAATATGCGAATAGTCGCGCAAATCATGCGAATATTCGCGCAAACATACGAATATTCGCGCAAACCATGCAAATATTCGCGCAAACACGCGAATATTCGCGCAAACCATGCGAATATTTGCGTAACAATGCGAATATTCGGACAAACATCCGAATCTTCGCGGAACAATGCGAATATTCGCGCAAACGAGCGAATTGCTGGATTTTGAGGGAAAATTCACCGGAGAAAAATGGCATTTGCTGCCTGGGAGGTCCCTAATTGGGGGTGACTATTCAAATGGCTGGATTTTCGGGGGAAATTCACCGGGAAAAAATGGCATTTGCGGCCTGCGAAGTCACTAAATCGTGAGGGCTATTCAAATGGCTGGATTTTCAGGGAAAATTCACGAGCGAAAAATGACATTTGCTGCCTGCGAGTTCCCTTATTCGGGGTGACTATTCGAATGGCTGGATTTTCAGGGAAAATTCACCGGAGAAAAATGGCATTTGCTGCCTGGGAGGTCCCTAATTGAGAGTGACTATTCGAATGGCTGGATTTTCAGGGAAAATTCACCGGGGAAGAATGAAATTTGCTGCCTGGGAGGTCCCTAATTGGGGGTGACTATTCAAATGGCTGGATTTTCAGGGAAAATTCACCCTGGAAGAATGACATTTGCTGGTTGCGAAGTTCTAGTTCGGGGGGACTATTCGAATAGGTGCATTTTCAGAGAACATTGACCGGAGACAAATGGCATTTGCTGTCTGCGAGGTCCCTAATTCAGGGGGCTATTCGAATGACTGGATTTTCAGGGAAGATTCACAGGGGAAAAATATCATTTGCAGCCTGCGAAGTCCTAGTTCATGGAACTATTCGAATAGGTGCATTTTCAGAGAAAATTTGCCGGGGGAAAATGGCAATTGCTGCCTGGGAAGTCCCTTATTCGGGGGGACTTTCCGAATGGTTGGATCTTCAGAGAAAATTCGCCGGGTAAAAATGGCATTTGCTGCCTGTGAGGTCCCTAATTGAGAGTGACTATTCGAATGGCTGGATTTTCAACTAAAATTCAAATTTGTTTCGAGCCATTCGAATGGTCCCCCGAACTAGGACTTCGCAGGCTGCAAATGCCATTTTTCCACGGTGAATACTTTTCACCCTGCAGCACATGCTGCTTTTTTTAATTCAAATTGAATAAATCAGTGGCTAACAGTAAGAAACTGTGCCAAACAATGCCTTATCGCCATTCCCCAGGCTTCCCTGCCCGTAAACTACACTAAATCATGTTCTATTCAGAAATACTACCCGCCACACATCCCATCCTTTCTTTGAACACCACAAAACAATATTATGGAAAATAACACTCGACCGACATTAATTTCGAACACATAAAACAGTGTTAAATGAAGAATATCGTCCACGCCGCGCTCATTCCTTCATTTGAATAGTGTCGATAGGGAAGATATTCATTGCCCCACATTGTATATTGGAAAGTAGTGCTATTGCACCATTTTAGGCAATCAAAATCTTAATACTAGTGACCGTTTCTCTTAAATGTAAGTTCATTCTAACGTAAAATATATAAATTAAACTAAAATAATGGAAATTAAATTCAAAATTAAATTTAAATTAATTCTCACTTCAAATAAATTCACCTAGAATTACGTTTTTTTTTGTTGTTGTTGTTTGGAACATATGTAAGAAGAGACAAAAATATGAACCATTCCAAAGTCATTTAAATTCACCAGAAACCATGAAGCGGGGAAAATGCAATTCACCAATTCCACCGTCGTAGCTAGGAAGATCCTTATGGGCGGCTATTTTGCTCTATATCCTCGTTTTCTCGATGCGGAGCGTCTGTAGATGGCCCTTGGTTAACGATAGCGCGCGCTGGCACCTGTAAATGAGAAATTTTTTTTTAGAGAAATTCAAATTTAATTCAGATGCAATAAATAAATAAATAAATGAACTATTTGTTTTTGGCTCATTGGAAACATACTGCTTACAAATTAAATGCATATCAAATGAACGCATTCTGTCATACGAAGATCATCTTGAGCATATGCAGCGGATGTAGGGATGGAATGGTGGCCTTTTAAGTATCATAATGTTATCCCTCATTTTTATTCATTTGTTTTTCATTTAGGCTTCATTTTCACGGATCGACTTTATTTAGATTTAAAGCTTTCGCAAATAATCCTCATACCTCTATGATTGATTTTCTCACACAATCCTAACATTGCTAACATAATTTCTATCAATTGTCTTCTCGTTTCATGCAATCCAAACAAAAACAAATTCGCGCTTGTAATAAACGTGAAAATAGTTATCGGAGGAAAATGAAAATAAACTAGCATGTCGTCAATTTTGGCCAGAACCATCATCACTACAATCAGCATATATACTTCGTCATATACAGTTCAAACGTTTCCAATTTAAATGTAGAAATAATTTAACGCGTGTGGAGGATAAGCTTTGATTGTGAATCTGTTTAAGGCTTCGAAAGAGAGAAAATCCTAGGGGGAAAAAGGCGGATATACAACCAATACCACATTTATTATTCAATTGTGGTGTAACGATGTTCCATAGAGTCAAAATCAGGTAAGTTTTTACGTATTAAGTTAATTTTTATATAACAATTGTAAGTTTTTCTGTTCACTTCAAATGAATCGTCGTCTTTTCATGTAGAGGGGATTTCAAATTTTATATTTATTTATAGTTGAAAATATGTCAAAGCTGTAGTTTCAACTCAAAAAATCATAAATGAGAATCACACAAGATTTATAGGCAATACGACTTATCTAAAGCATATTACACAGTTCGGTTCGACGCAGAAATTTGTATGAAAATTCTGCAGTTGCAAAAATTACGTACAGAATTTCAGGCTCAATTCTGCAGAAGCAGTACACAGTTTTCTGCGCAGAATCAATGAACTCGGTAGATGGCAGCACCGCAACACCAAGTACTCTCCACACTTTTCAGACTTGAATTTTAATTGTTTCGACATTTCTTTTGATGCAGAAAGTTTACGTTTGGCAATAGCTGTCATTGAAACTGTGTTTGAAGTTGTCGCCATCATCAACAGCAGCCGACAAATTGAATAGTCAAAAGTCTAAATGACTTTGACTTTCTTAATCTCCACTTGTCTCCATTGTCAAATTTCCAGCAGCAAACTATTTACCAAATGTGTAGACATGCAGAATTTTCTGTTCTGAATCGAACTGTGTACTAGGCTTAAAGTAACGAATTGTCTGTATACGAATTTTCTTCCACTTGGATTCCAAGATTTCACCGGTATGGGAATGACATCAAGCGTTTCGGGACTAATTGTAAGAAACGACAATGCACACAAAATTCGTACGATATTTGCTGCGACAATTGAAATCTTTTTATAAAAAGATCCTTAATCGCTCGCAAATGATAGTTTTTACTTTGTAGTCTTTCCCGCGTAGGGCGGGGGGGGGGCAGCATTCAATTGAAACGAACAGAGGAAATTTACATCGACACCTTGGTTATAATTGTATGTTTTTCTTTATTTTATTTTCTGTAGAAAACTTCAAACAATATAGCAAAACATTATCAGAAATCCGAGCAGTATGAGCAGCAGCAGCAGCGCCATAAAAATAATATCAACAACACCAGAAACAGATTGAGAAAACAATCCGATTGCATTGATATAAATAGGAAACGATAATTTCAAAAAAAATACCAGATTACACCAAATATGAAACGCATCAAAACCATATTGAATCGTCAACAGATTCAATTTTTAAATTAAATAAAATTAACTTTAAAAGAAAACCGGATGCAAATTACAACAACAAAAATTCCTCGTATATCGTAGACAAATCGAATTGGTGGAAAATAATTTATAGCAGTAATTTATTTGAAGAAAATAAAAACGAAGAATTAATGCTACTACGAAATAGTGCAGCAAATCACATTATGGGGCGCGCAATCGAAGAGATTTCAACTATAAATATGTAAAAAATCTCAATCAAATAGGGCAAAATAATTTAAACTGTAATTTTTCAATATTTTGTTTGAGCGAAATGTAAAAAAAATTTCAGCCTATTTCTTACACTTTCAAATTCCATGAGGAAAAATCAAATTTTAAAAGTTCGATATTAGGCAAGAAAAATCCCAGAGAAATTGTCGAAAACAAGAAGAAAAATTGTTGATAGCAAAAACCAGCATCCATTCAATGACACATATACTTTACTGATTTTGTAAAGATGAAAATGTTATCGATTTCCTGACTAAATAAAATTAATTAAAAGAAACACAACAATTGAAAACTGAATGAATGAAAAACAAAAAAAAAAACATTATGAATCCAAAACGAAAAACAAAAAAAATTACTACATAAATGCAAGTTCCTATTTTTCGAAACAAAAAATTAAAAAAATTAACATATAATTATTCAATGAATTAGTAATTAAAATTAAAAAAAATATGACGCGATAGATATGTCTATGAAATATATTTATATATATGAATATATTTCTTCTTGGTTCTTTCATGTCCGTCTGGACGACATGAAAATCAAAGTGAATTGCCAACTATGAAATATTATTATTATTATTATTGCGGAATGAAATTTTTTTCAAAAAAAAAATACAATAAATTAATATTTAGACTTAAATCAAATAAGAAAATTGTTCCTTTTTGAATCAACTTTTCGCTCTCCCAAAAAACAAATGAAGTTCCTGATTGAAATGAAAAATTTTGTCGTCACATTTCTTTGAAAAGAAAAAAGCATGAAAAACGAAAATATTTCCTATTGCAAATGTGTACATGTGTGGGGTGTTGAGCACACACCCATACACGCACACAAGATATTCTTTTATCCATAATTTACATACTTTGGTAAGATAAATTTTAAATGAAAATTCGCTTCCTATCCTCGCTGTTAATGTGAATATCAAAGTATTTAGTTTGTAACAAAGTGATATAAAAAAGAATATTAATTATTATTAATAATAATAACAACATTCAATTCGAGGTAAGCACATTTGGGTCGAATTAATCAGAATTTAAACAAGCAAAAAAGAAACAAACCCGATTATAATATCGCAAGTGTAATAAATGGTGACGACGACGAAGAAGATGAAGAAAAAAATCGATACTCGCTCTTTTGATTCCTAATACGGTATAAAGTAGATGCAAAATTAAGACTAATTGTAAGAATATTATTACACACTCTATTATTATTATTATTGGACGTAACGGACGGATGGAAACAGAATACAATTTTAAGGTGAAATCTATAAAACTGATATTTAAAATGTAAATGTATATACACATATACATTAAACGATAAAACAATATTCATAAATATGTAGCTTGTATAAAAAAAAATTTAATAAATTAGAGATGTATTTAAATTATTTCACAATGCAAAATCGTTACAAATACACAAAACAGAGACTCAATTGAGATTCCACTTCATGCGGGGTAGTTTCTTAAGGGGTAAACATGATGAAACTCATATTAGAATGCATATATATACATAGATACATACACATATATATATTTCTACATTAGTCTTGAAATATATATGTAATACTAGTCGGCATCCACTAAAAATCCTAAATAGCATTCTTTCAAATGTCAACCTAGAACTGTTTGGTGAATCTATCTTGGATTAGGAACACTCACATGAGCATAATCTACATAGAACGGAATAACCACACATACATAAATCTGAGAAGAAAAAACAGAGAAAATGCAGTAAAGTCTCTTACACAATGGCAAAACTAGATGATGATGAAGAAGAAAAAGCCATAAAGAGATAAAATGTGTGTGTGTGTGAAGCAAAAAAACATATTAAATTATAATAATTAATAAATTGTAGATCACATATATATATATAAACTATATGTAATAAATGATGACTGATACGACATTTTCCCCAAATATGGTTCCTTATAACGAATTGTTGATAATCGTAACCAAAATCGAGACACGAACAACACATCAATGGATTAAATTGTAATATAAATACACAAGTAATTTAAGCAAAAATTGAATTAGCGAAGAAGAAAATCTATTGAATTTTCATTAATAAAATTCAAAAAAAAAAAACTAATAGAGGTTTTTTTTGCTTAAAACTAAATCAAACAATGTCCCTCGCACCCTATTCCATTTTCGATTGTATATACTACACATTGCTGCTTATTGCTATACTCGACATTCGAATATGGAATATGTTAATTAAAATTTAAATAAATTTTTAAAAAGCGGAAAAAATATCAAAAGACTTATTTCTAAATATAAATTTTAAAAAAAATATGGATTGAAAATTTATAGAATAATTGAAGAAAACAAAAACGGAATTAACACCGCCAAATGGGATGTGTATTTAAACTGGTTTGTTTTTAAATCTGTTTTTTTCTCTCTTTAAACTACAAGAAATTGAATGTCCTAGTTATTTTTCATTTCAAAGAAAATGAAAAAAGAATACAACTTCCTTCAGATTTAAGTCACATTAAATAATTTCCTAAAAAACAATTTAATTGCTGAATGATCGTATTGGTATTCAATTATGTAGTAACAAAAAACCTATTGAGAAATTTTAAAAGTGGAAAAAATTATCAACCGATCTAGATATTGTCATCTGAAATAGGTAAAAAATATTTTCAATCGTTTAAAATCGGGCCAGACTGTTGAATAGCAATTTTCTAAACTGAAATATCATTTATTGTTCGTGGTCAACGGAGAACTTTGAATCTGCCTGGCATTACCACTTATAGAAAGCAAGCATGCTTGATGTATCGCAAGCGAACACTTTGAAATGTCAATTACAAAAAAAATATCCACCCAACATGTTATTGTAGACGAAAGGGTTACCGTAAACAAATGTCCTTCCGCTGAAATCTTTGTTACAACTGTCGCCAAACGATCGATCCCATCTGCCGCTTGACCACCACTCAAACTGGCGGCGAAAACCGAAATCGCTAAATTTCAACCTCTAGGTTAAATCTACATCCTCGGATATGGCCTAGGACTTGTATGGTCATCCTCTTTTCCAACCGAGCTGAACGCTAAACTATACTGGCCTGCCAGCAATCACCGCACCTCTAGTCTTGGAGAGGTTGAAACAAAAATTTTCTGCACAACATGCATAAACCTTTAGGATGTAACGTCCATGAAATCAATACGACAAAAGTTTTGTTGACTTTAAAATTTTGTCGTGATTTTTGATCAACTTAAATGCATCATTTCTTACAAACTGGAGTAGTTCACCAATGGATGAAATAGAAATTCCATATTTCACGCTACTCTTCGAAAGTATCGACTACAAAATGAAACGATCCATCTTTTTTCGGTGGCAGAAGTGCTGAAGGAACCGGAAACCGTGATATCAGACTGCTCACGCTGGCCAGAAATTTCTAATACTGAATTGGCAATCAACTTAAGTCGATAACTGTGCCATTTTTCATCAGAACTTCAAGACTGCAGCTGCAAGGACATTCATTTTCCTGTGCCCGAACTACTGTCAATTGGGGAAAATGCAAAGCAGACATTTCACTGAGGAAACCCGTGATTGGATCGAAAGATTTGGCAATTCGATGAGTTCGCATTGTGAGCGTTGCAAAACATTGAAGACTATATTAAATCTAGTGTTAAACTAGACAAACTACATGAAGAAGAGTAAAAAAAATCCAAAAAAAATCACAACACGATCATTTGAAAATTGAAATAAAATAGAAATATTATAAATTTTCTGTTTTAAAATAAAAAATTAAATAAATTAATGCGAGCAACCTTTTTTTAAGTAATCTTAAATAGTTAAAAACAAAATTATTTTCTATGATAATAAGTCTCAGTAATAATCCTTATTATTGTGATGATTTATTTAAATCTATTTCGATTTTATTTTCGACAAAAAGAAACACATATTACTAAACGTAAATCTTTGATATTGTATGGCATTCAAAAAGAAGAAAAATGAAAAATCATGGTTCCTATACATATATTTATAAATAAATATATATATATATTAAAATATTGAGAATAAACTAACTGATGAAGATATTTATAATTATTTGTAATATAATGATATTAAACGAAAAAAAAGCTGAAATTGATTTGAAACATTTGCACGTCACTCCCGGAAAATTACGAATATCATTATATGTGTATTCCAAAACTAGAAAGAAATGTAAAAGTTTAGTTTTCCAGTTAACTAAACTATAACTGATTCATGAAAATGTGTGTATCAATCATGAAAATGTGAACAGGATAAACAGAAAGAAAGAAAATGAAATGCTATTGCCACACCCTAGGGGAATATTAGTAGATCATTTTGCATTAAAACAAGGATCCAACAGAAGCATGTTTTTTTTATATAGTAGATACAATCCATGCTCTAGTTTCGTGTCAGATAATATCATCGACAAAGATGCTAACGCTGCTTCTATAAATATTTATTGTTCAATAGGTTGGATTCCGTTAAACTGACTTAAAAAGTTTTATTTAAATTTTTATTAAATGCTATTTTTCCGGAAACTTATTTTCAGAAATTATCTGTAAGAATGAGTTTAAAAAATGAATGATGTGCAATTTAAATTAATTAAATTATTCTTTAAAAATTAAATTAATTTTCGCAAGCGAAAATTTCATGGTAACTCTCTATCTTTTCTGAATGTACTTATATCAGTTTACTTAACGCTCAATAGATTTGTGATTATTTCGAACTATTTTCATATCTATTTATTTAAATTAAATCGTTTGCAAATATGTTTTTAAAAGTTCATATTGTGAACAGAACGTTCCAGTAGTTCTGCTACGTGGAAGAGTTTAACTCTGTATGCTTTTTTGAAGGTTGACTTTAAAAGGGGGATGCACCCATCACATTAACCGGTGCGAAAGGTCTAAAGGGCTGTGTCACTCGTTCTCGTGATACTTTAAAAAAAATTGACCTATCAAAAATATGGGGTGCTTGGAAATTTAACACCACTGCTGGGCTTCTTAAGATACTACTTGCGACTATACTATACTATCGTTTTTTTTTTTGCATCTAGAAGAAGGCATAGCTGCTTTGTAAATTCCTGATCGAAGCAAGACCAAGCAGGCAGACACCTGCTTCCAGAAAATTGCCATAATTTCTACTGCGATTTCTTTCTCTGCCCGACCTCCTTCTTCAGAAATTCCGTAAATATTCAATTGCTATCCAAATTATCTGTTATTTTTGTTTCAACTTAATTAATTATCATGTTTTCTTGTTGATAAAAATCGAATGAACTCAATTGAAAATTTTGCAGAAAATATTTTTGAAATTAATGTTAATTTTAACGGAAAAAATTGGACATTAATCACAATCTGTTGGATTATTAGTGTTTGCAATATTTAGAGAGAGAGAGAGAGAGAGAGAGAGGAAAGAAATAGTTCAGACGAGCGGATGCAACAGCATTTTATGATAATATAACAATTAGAAGAAGAATTAAGATGAAATGAATAAATAATAAAAATTAATTTTTAACATAAAAGATACACTCATACACAGACGATAACAACAACAAGATGATGATGACGAAGACGAGAGAGAAAAAACATTGAAGGTATAGTTCCTAATTTTGTATCAACAATATTTACATGTATACTCTGTATATATAGACCATTTTAACTATATTAATAATAATATTTAAAATAATATGAATTAATTATAATATATATATATATAATTTAATATTTAATCAAACTGATAAATCGAGAAAAAAAATATATTTATAAACTCATTCAGATAAGATGAAAATATTGCATTGTACATGACAATTCAATAGGGTGTGTGACGATTAGAGAGAAATGAAATGAACCACTAAAATATATATATAATCTGAAGTGAAATGCAGTAACAACATATTCACGTCAAATGAGAATCAATATCACAATGTAAAATCTATTTAAAAGCATGAACAAAATAAAAACAGAAAGAAACTGTTACGATGAAAATAACTACAATTATTAATTTTTATAAATTGTGTTCAATGTTAAGTTTTTTTCTTTTTTTCTGTTGCACGAATTTCGTTTTTTTCTTAAGATCCAATTTTAACTCAATATATATATATATATATATATAGATATAATTAAATTGTTTTGATTTCAGCTTGCATTCAAGCATGATTAATTGTTTAACACTTAACATACCGTCACCGTTCTGGTGTTGCATATTTCAGCATGCATTTATAATTGGCATATGAATTTAATAAAACGAAAGCCATTCTTTTTTTTGCAATCATTCATTAGTGATCCCTTCATTTAGATCAAGCCCTGGCTTTAATATATATATATGCAATGCAGAAATGGTGAATAAAAAAACCATGACATGATATGATGAAGACGAATAAGAAAAAAACCACAAGTATATAAAATGAAATTGATATGAAATGAAGTATTCAAATCCTCGCAAAAATATGTGAAAACAATTAAAATTAAATATAAATAAATGTAGAATCGTCAAGTAAGTATACTTAAAATTCATGAAAAGAAAAAAAACCTTAGTTTATAAGTGGCAGCAAAAAAAAACAAAACCAAAATTGTATAACTCTTATAATATTGTATGACAAATACAACAAAAACAAACATTGCTATGAAAAGAAAACAAACTGTAGCAACAACTGATAACGCTCACGTTGATAATAAATAGAAAAAATAAATAAAGGACGATGCGATTCGTCAGACGAGAAGATACAAACAAACAAACAAACAAAAACACATATGCAAAAAGCACCACACTAACATTCGTTCGTTGATACAATTTAGTCAAATCAAATAAATATCCAAAAATTGTAGCCACAACAAAAGAAACAAATACACAAGACTCATTTCGACAGGGACACTTGACTAAAAACAAAACAAAAATGAATAAGTAATTTAATATCATCTGTGACACGAAACATGCTAAGAACATAACAAAATTAGCTGGATTGAAAATAACCAACCGACAGACTCGATTGTGGAATTTACTATATTACCGGACAAGAGATCTTGCATACGAAACTTCCTACAATCGGTATAGTTCCTTCGTCTTCTAGCCTGGGTGTCACGATCACGCAACAAAAAAACCAGGCTTCAAAAAAATAAAGTTCCTTTCTAGAAAATCAATTTTGCCAAGATATTTCGCGATGTATCCTATGTAAATTCGTATCTGTTTTTAATTTGCATATCGAATATCAACCACTCGCACGTAAATCATGCAATCGTAAAACATTTTATTGTTAATGTTCCATTTTTTTTAATTTTTTTAAAAATAAATCAATATTCAAACTCCTTTAAATAAACCTCTAGGCAAACATAAGTCGACATATCAGCAATTATATACGTAAAACTTAGTCATATACGTGACGAGCACGTAAATATAATCAAAAAAAAAATAAAATAAAAAACTAAGCTCGAAAAAGTGTTAATGATCCTTGAAAAATTTTAAGAATTTTTTTAAAACTACCAACAATTTTCTTAAATATTTTTCTATAAAAAAAAACTAACCAAACGAAAAGTAATATTAGAAAATCACATTTAAAAATCATCCAAAAAAATCCATAATATTTATTTAATAAAAATATCTCAGATTAATTTAATTTATTTCGCGCTATTGAGAAAAAAAACACCAAATCAAAATTTCTTGATCCTTAACTGGTAAATTCCACAATCATTTCAAATAAAAAAATAAAAACAACAGCAAAAAGAAAAAGAAATAAACCTTACTTTTCTTCAAGCCAAGCATGAAACCTGAAAAACGACGTAGTAATACACACTAGTAGGCGGGGTGAGGGGGTGCAAAACTCCCAATGAAAATTTGCTCAATGAAAATAGGGATACCATAGAAAACTTTTCGCATAGTACTGCCCGCCCGACAATAAGAACATTGTTCGGGACATATATGTGCATATATGTATGTATGCGAGAAGTTATGGAAACAAAACGAACAAAATAACAAAAACACAAAAATATAATTCAATATGAAACGTGTGTGTGTGTGCGCGCGCGGCAAATAAAAGATGAAACGACGAAAAAGCTATGTAACACAGACGACATATACGTGAACACTTATTAAGGATTAAAATGCTAAAGTCAAACAAACAAAAAATATATAAGAAAACAACCAAATTGAAATGCGTATAAAAGTTCCTATTTCAAAACGAAAATAAATATTACTAAAGTAAAGATATTATAAAAATAGATTTAAATAAAACTAAATAAAATACACAAAATTTTTGAAAAAATTACTGGCTTTCATTAAATTGAATCCTTGAAGGGTGTACGTATCCAGGTTTTAAGAAAATCGACGGAAAGCAGAATGTAAGTATCTATTATTATTTTTGAAACTATATTCTGAAATTCCTCAATCAAAGAAGGACCAGAAAGAAGTCCTCTATGCAAACGGTCAGATAGTCTGGATTCTTCTCCCATGTTGCTAGCGATAAGGGCAGAAAGATAAGAACCTCAAGTGATCGCCATCCAAACCTCTGTGCTAACTTAAGGCAGAGTCGAAAAGCATCAAAAATTGGCACACTTTTCAGTTTTTGGCCTACTATTTCGTTCCTGTGCGTTTGAACGCAACACAAATTCTAAAAAGTTGCACCAGACAAAATTCCCATCAAAAGGACACTAAGTTTTTTTAATGTTCTCCAGTAACGGAGCTTAGGAGGCACCGAAAAACGGGAAAAAACGCGACAAAAAATCCATTCTAACAACTTTGGACCGTAAAAACCTCATGGAAGACTCGGTGTCAGCTAAAAAGTCTTCATAATCATAATTTAAATGCTCTAAAAAATATATATTTAAGATCCATGCTGAGGAATAAGCGAGGCCATTTATATGGGAGTGACTCGATGCTTGAATGATACAAAAGAACGTAAGCGAAATTTTGTAAAATTTAATAGCCCCTTTTAGATTGTCCCGAAAAAAATTAACGCATTTCCAAATGGATGTCGGACCGTTTAAAATAGCCTTGAGATGATTTTGTTTTCAAAATTATGGACGCCTTATTATTTATAAAAGGTTTTATAAATCAAAATAATTTCAGGCATATCATCATGAAAACCAAACGAAAACTCAATGAAAATACATTTGAAACGGTTATTTACACTCACGCCTGTTTGAATTTGATTTATTATTTTTGAAAAAGAAACCTATTAGTAGGAACACTGATATAATGTTTCAAACAGAGTGTGTTGAAGTGAAATGAAAATAATAACTCATAAAAAAAAAATTATTTGTTAAAAAAAATTGAAATTCAATGAACAGAACCAGCACGACGTGCAGTTGACAAAGGAAGGAGACATATCCTTTGTTGTCCTGTGTAAGCTAAGAAGAAAGATGGCGGTGCGATAACAATATGGCGGCTTACAAAAATCTATTGCATATGAAGTCACATTGTTTTGATTCGTTATTTTGTCAAAATGACATTGCGGAAGTAATTCTGAATTTGAAATAATATTAATTTTGATAAATAATAAATTTTCAACAATTGGACATTGTCGTATTGTTTTATTAATTTTTCCGAAGACAATAATATACATGCATATATAAATTTAAAATAATATTAATTTCAATAAATAATAAATTTAACAATTGGATATCATCGTATTCTTTTACTTACGCGCCCAATACAAAATTGAAGCCATCGAAAGACAATGGTTGTTATTCCTGTTTAGTAAAACGCAAATCCTCTGCATAAATATATATTTTTTCAAATATTCGCATTGATCACGCATTTGAATCGTTGCATTTAAAATCTAAACATGCATTTCAAAGAGATTTGCCGTTGGACTGTCGAAGAGGTACAAAGGATTCAGACGCCGGTGTCGTTTTCTTCATTTGCTGTTGTGGAGGCTGGTGCTGAGGTTGCCACCGGTAATAGTGATGACGGTGGAACTTGCGCAGGATTCGCGGATGAGGAGGAGGGTAGGGATAGTGACGAACTCGGCCCTGGATACGTTGGCCGGCCGTGTGGGCAACTGGTTGAGTCGGGTGGCGAGGACTGGCCTGCTGCTCCCAGGATGTTGTGTGCTAGACCACCGTCATGTATTACGGGCTGATGGAGCAGGCTATGGCTCTCATGGTGCTTCCGATGACAATGCGGTTGATCCTTGGCGGCAAAGCATGCTGGCGTGTCAGCAGTGGCCGACTGCGGGCTGACGTTGGTAGTGCACGATGTATATCTTAGCCGTTGTGATGTTTTAACCGGAGCCGATAAGAAAAGCGGCTCTTCTGTCGGGGAAAATTCGTCAGGCGATGACGCGGCTAATGGTTGTGGCAGCGCGAACAGTTCTGGCATCGAGTAACGTTCTTGCTTCTTATTCGGGAAAACTTCTACTTGGTAAGTTGTTTCGGACGAAGTTTGCTTTTCTTGCGGGGATTCGAACTGCGACTGGAACGCCAGTGGGGGAGGTGATGCGGCAGAATAGACCGGAGCAGGCGAACTTTCACCCGCTGGCAGAAGCATACAAGAAGTGTGTCCACCAATCGCGTTTTCCGACAACCGCACCACTGACTCGTACGACGGCGGTGGTCCATAAAGCTGATAATATGGGCATTCGTGGTGCTGACGCCGATTCTCCACATCAGAGTTATGATAACGGACCACCGAGTTTGAATAATAGTTTGGTGCTGTCGCTAAATTGTTCGCTGCAATAAAAAATGAGATTGATTTAGAGCTAAACTCCGTTCTAAAAAATTTTGATGGACTTTTCTATACCCTTCCAAATTCGATGAAAGTGATATGATGCCGGTTCGTTGGCTGAAGCACGCTCCAAGACACGAGCGGCAGCACGACGCCCACGAACTTCTGGCATGTTGTGTCGACTTGTTCGTTCAATCGCAAGCGGCATGGACGGATAATGTGAAGCGGACTCAGTCCGTCGGCAAAATTTATACCACCAGCTACCACCCGAGCATATCATGAACATGAAAATGAGCAGAAGCCTAGAAAACAAGTAGAAAATTTATAATTACTAATGAAAGCAAGCTAGCATCTAGATCTCCATTCATACGATCAATCCTTTCGGCGAAAGAATGTCATATGTCTGCACGACGAAACCAAACAGGATGGTGCCAATAGGACGTAACACGACTTGGTAGATAGGCATACTGGTAATGAATAGAAGACTCAGAAATATATTTATGGTTTAAATACCCACGCTATGATGCGAATCGATCGTTGGGTATCAATCGATGAGTCGTATGAATAGCATCTCTGGCTCGGAAGTTCCGGCAACCTTGATTTTTTTCGATTATCGTCAGTAAGTAGAAATTAGATCCGATTTATGGATCAAGATGTGGATCACTCGTTCAGATTGAAGTCACATTATGGTTAATTTTGTTTATTAAGTTAGACGGGGTTGGGTTTAGTCATTAAAGACGAATGAAAGATGATGCTGATGGTATTTCCCGGAATAAGACCTAGCTGCTCTCATGGAGGACAAATCTGCAGCTACTGACGATGATCGGAGGGACGTGTAATATATTTTCTGAATTGGCTACGTCATTTGATTCATCGATCTTTACAAGTTGAAGATATTGGTTCCACTTTGTGCGCATAGGGTTACACGTGGAGCTCCTCTTTGGAAAATTGTACATGTAGCTGCGATCGTCCTAATGGTATTCTCAAACTGTATAAATCGTCATAGCTAAGTGAAATATAAACAGAGAAGTTTGCAACCAGGGAACTCAATTATTAATAGCAAATAAATACGTGGAAAAATTTCAAGATACATTACCAGTAGTACCATAGCTGATAAAATTGAAATGCTAGATGTACACAACATCCGAGATTGCAACAATATTCGTTTCGGGCGCAAACAAAATATTTTGGATCGCCATTTAATTCATAAGAGCAATATTTCGTGGCATGGACCTGGAAAAAAAATTATTATTATTATGAATTTTCAGGCACGAAAATACGGATTTACTTACATCCCATAGATTTATCACAATGAATAGTAAAAGTCGAGCGTGTGACATGTTTTCTTAGCAATATGAATTGTATAAATTTCATTAAAATAAACTATGCTTGCTTTCAAATTTGTTTGGCTGTGCTTTTTCAGAGCGAAGAGCGTTAATATCCTGCGACTGAAAAACAGTAATTTGTCATTTTTTTCGAGTTGACATGGTTTGGTCGACATTTAAATATTTTTTACGTTACTTTTCCGCTTCTAAGATAAAACGTGCACATTTACTTTATCACATTTGGTAGCACATTATCTGCTTGACTACATGTTAAAGAACTTGTTGAGTCCCATGAAAAGCGCATCGAACAACACAAGATGTTGTCTGGCATCCTCGAACCAAGTTTGGCATATTTGAACGAGAGTATTATCGGCGCCACATATGTGCACATAAACCTACACACGTTAGTCGAACTGCAGCATCATTTTTTTTCTACTGGCACACAAACAGATGGAAACCTTCCATCAAAGTACGTTAACGGTCGTATTTATGAACTGCATCACCGATTTTATGCACAATGACTATTTATTTTTTCAACCAGTCACATTTCTTCGCACAAATGTTGATCACTTGCACAATAGAAAGCATAGAATCCTTGCGATAAAGTCCTTGAAGATTGCTTCACGGCTGTCCACAACATCATGGAAATGGAAACGGCATACTTTTCATTAACACTACGAAATATTCGGATAGACAGCAGCTGGTGCAGGACAACGTGCGCGGCTGGAACCTTATTTTATAAATCCTGTTCGAACTTCCACCGCGACAACTATCTGCATGGTCTGCATCGGTTCACATCACACCAGCGACTTTATCCTTGCGACACAATATAAACAGTCAGCCCGATGGTCAAGTGGATGGAAGCGAAACCTTGTACAGGGTTTCTCTCAGATCCTGGATGATACCAGCTGAAGTTCGCGGCCACTGCGACTGCTACTTCCTTTACAACTGACGAGCAGTAAAATTCACTCAACATGCCCTGTCTGTGTTACGAGGGGTGGGCGGGGCGGTCACGTACGCTTCTGAGAGTCAGAAGGACTCGACAAAAATCGTCAACGCGAAAGTTGGTTTCAGCTGTTTTCACAACGTTTCGTAGCGCGTAGGCATACCACTTGAAAGCACACTAGGACACGGCCTAAGGACAATTCACTTGTTATCAACCTACACATATAGTTGTTCGTATGAATGCCGTTTACACGCGAAACATATGAATGACGATTGCAAATATGGTGCAACGTACAAAGCAGCAGCCATCACAGTCGGTGGTGTTGTTGTCCTTGGACGTCATAAGGGGGTGGCAGTGTATGCGCACTATACCTAATGTCATATAACCAGCAGGAACGTTCGCTATGCAACGTGACAACGAAATACAAACGTGTCCTACAGTCAAGCGTATATAAATTGTAAGGATATATTCAAAGGACAAGTTGCTGAAAAACTGAAGGACTTTTTTTCAACGCTTTAAGGGCAGAACAGCCAAGAAAATTCGACGTAAGCTAATCAGAAATATTTATTTATTACAAGTAAATCAATTGGATTTCTTTTGGTGGCAGGATGAAAAATTTTATTATGCAAATTTTCCTTCCAAAAAATTTGAAAAACTTCATGCCAAAACAGACGAGCAGAAAATGGTTTCTGTAAATATTTCTAAATTAATGGTAATCCGGGAAAGAATTCCTCGCAAAATTAGATCGAAATTTCTGACAGAGTATCCGTGAAGGATACCATCTGATGCAGAATAAACATTCAGCCATTCATTCATACTAACTAGGATTCTCGAGTGCTTGTTTCTTACATGGCAACATAATATTTGTTCAGTATTAAGGATAAGGACTCATTCCATCAGTCGATGGAGGAGCTCAACATATTCTAAGTAATGTGAAAATCCGGATACAATACTAGTAAGAAAATGAAAAGCCAAGTATCAAGAGCAACCGAATCAAAGAGTCAGCTCGTCAAGCTGTTTGGAAAGGGAAATGGGGGTTGTGAAAACTTCAAGGACCTCGCCAACCTCGGCACAGCCAAGGTGAAAAACAATTCCATGTTGGACACTGAAAAAATGACATGCTAAATATTATATGTTGTAGTAACCATCCCTTCAAACTAGCCTCACAGTAGCGATTTGTTTATTCTCATTAAATATACAGTACACATACAAAAGCGAAAAGTCCTGTTTCATGACACGGTTGATTTTCCAGATCCTTGATGCATACTAGCAAGCAAGGTACAGATGTAAATTTTCCCGGGGGGCAAGTGTTCAAGGCTAGAAGAGACCTGTCGTTATTCTGACGCTACTTTAACTCATCGACAGGCAAAAACAAGGGCAAGGACATTTCGTGAATACATTTTCAATGGCATATATCGAAAGGCCTAGTTATACGGTCTTGTTTCTAGGAACAGTCACGCCTAATAAAATGGACCTGGTCGCGAATTTGTTAGCAGTTGCAGGAATGATGAAAAGTCGTCCGAATGCCATGGAAAAATTAGAGCATGACAAAGATGCGACATGGATAGGGGAAGACGGATGGGCGCGATGGGATAGTGTGATAAATATTAGAGGCGACAGTTCCGCCTGTCTTGAATAGTTCATAAGGAATTACATCAGATGTGTCCAAGCAAAACCATGCAATGAAAACAACGTTAAGCTTCGCTGATATGTCCCTCTTATTTAGAGATGGTTCACTTAGACCTCAGTAGGCTTATTGTGATACCACACGAAAGAAGACACTTAACACTTTGGTATTAAATGACGAATAAACAGTTTGGGTGTGAAAGCTGACACCTCATGCTTAGCTCAATGGAAACTAAAGAAGCTCAGTGCCAGTCATCCCTAGAGCGTCTGCTGCACAATTTAGGCAGGATGAAATTCTATTACAGCTATCATTTTTAAAAATTAATAGAATACATCGATTTCGAAAGTACAGCCATGTAAAAAAATACGAATAACAAGTTCAAGAGCACCGAAAAAATAGTTTCACCACAAAAAATCCTTAAAATGTAAAATTTCTGAAACTAAGAAACAGGTGGTGCTTACCTATCTCTTGATTTTTAGACTGATTCGGCTGAAATGTTCATCATAACAAATTAAAAGTGGGCAAAAATCAAAGGAAATCAAATAACAAGATGCCGGACCATTCCTGTTGCATTTTTACATTTTTCATAAAACACACAGTGGTATCTACGGTTACATACATGGAATTTTCTTTACCAATGCTTTTATATTTTCCATTTTTGATCTTGGTTGTCGTTTTTTTTTTGTTTACTTTAAAATTTATTGATTTCTTCATCTATATAGGTTTTTGTCTTCATCTAATTCACTTCAATGCATATTATATTTATTCTAACATTTGCCGTTGTTGCTGTCCCCGTCCTACATTCTTTATTTTTTTTTTACGATTGGTTTTTGAATTTTTTTTTTCTTGATTTTCTTTCAAAAAAATACATCCCAATTATTTATTGATTTATTAACTCTTTTCATTTGATTCTAGTTTTTTTAAATAATTAGTTTTGTTTTGATCAACTTTCTATTCATTTCATCGTCTTCTTCATCATAATCATTTTTAGCTAATAATAATATAAAATATGCAATAATAACAACATTAGAGATTCATTATTATTATTTGGATCAATTTTACTGAATTCGTTTTGTTTTCTAATAATTAAAGTAGTGACGTTTTTATTTTCTCGAGAAAATACTATATTTTCGCTTCTTGTTTTTTTTCATTTTGAATTCATTAAGAACAATTGTATGTTTCTGTTTTTCCACCATTTTTTTTTAATTTCGTAGAGAGATACAGAGAAAAACTTCTAGCGCAATGCTATTTAATATATATATATATATGTATATATATATATATATATATATATATATATATATATATATATATATAGTTTCATTACTATCCTTTTTATATATATATATATTTTTCGTCTCGCTTCGATTTCACATCAAATTACGAGATACTAGTTTTCGGTGACACCACATAACAATGGCAGAATTCTTTTTTAATAAAATATATTTAGGTAGTTTTCTTTTTTACAATAAATTTATTGATTTTTTGTTTTATTGAAATTTATTAGACTTATCTGTGGCATGTGTGTGTATTTTTTAAACTTGTTTGTTTTCTACTAAAACATTTGATGCTTTTCAAAATGAATAACAAATTAAATAGGCAGCGGCGAAAAAACGGCAACAAGGAGATCCAAATTAAAAATAAAACTGTTTTAAGTGGAATGAGACAAAAAGATTTATATGTGATGTATTAAAAAAATCGATTTAGAAATATATGAGAGAACCAAGAAAAGGTAAAAGGTAAAATGATAACTGCTTTCCGAATAGTTTTAGAACAAAGTTCGGAAGTGACAATAGCATGGAAGGTACTAACCAATAAGGCAACCGTTGTATTGCAATTTTTTTTGTTTTTAATTGAACGATAGCTTTAGAAATCCAATAATGTGCGGGGGGCGTTTTCTTTTTCTCATATTTTCTTTTGAAAATCAACGCTCGTATTGTATGTTTCAAATCAGCAAGAGTGTGATGAGAAACAACCATCATATTACAGTCTGATGAACTCTCATATGTTTTGATTCTAATTTTTATTTTATTTTATAACGAGTGCGCGACATGAAACAATCTACAATCTGAAGAAGAAGTCAATGTTTAAACATACATGCTTAGTTCTACCAAAACGTCTGCCACAAAACGATCATCTGCTAATACCGAAAAGGTCAGGACCGTCTCCAGCAGCCACACAGTTGTCGGCAACGGCAATTTCTGGTATTGATTGTTGCCATCAACACAGCACAACTGTGTGTCGAGCTGGGAAATGGATTTCGCATAGAAACTGGAACAAAGTCAAGATGTGAAAAATCATCCAGTAGAATTATCCCATTTGATATTCTTAATTCGCCACTAAATATGTGCTCGTCATATGTTTGCAATTGATTGACATTATGATACAAATATGGAGGATCTCTAGAAGGAATTTGGTTTGCACTGATGGGTCTGTGAAATCTCAGGATTGGTGAGACAGTGTTTGAAGAAGATGCCAGCCGTCAAACGGAAACTAAACATTTCTTCATTGATTTTAATAGTTCTTCGGGGCTTTACCATACTGATTGGAAAGAAATTTACACGCAATAATCTCGGAAAAGTATTATATTATATGAGCTTCCCATAGCGTAATTTTACAGACCAGTCTTGATTTGAAGCGGCCAACTCATGTGGATTTGAAGCCATGCCTTCCTTACGAGTCGGCAACTTCACGAACCGTGGGAAGCCAGGATTAGATTTATCGCCTGCAGTTTTTTTTCTTTCTTGAAAGTTTACATGCATGCTTA
This sequence comes from Oxycera nigricornis, assembly GCA_963942545.1. Lineage (NCBI taxonomy): Eukaryota > Metazoa > Arthropoda > Insecta > Diptera > Stratiomyidae > Oxycera > Oxycera nigricornis. The sequence goes on from OZ012664.1 coordinate 1,875,354, forward strand.
CATTTCGTAGATAATTTACGCTGTGCACCATGGACCGTGAAAAAGGATTCGATGAAGAAAAAACAATTGAAATTTATTATATTTTAAGCGTAACATTTTAAGACGCATCCTTGGACTTGATGAAGGTTGTGGAGCACACTGGCAAATTAATTATGGATTTTTTGACGAGCCAATAATATTGATTCTGACGAATCTGCACAGACTTCACAATGAGAAGTACCGTGAACGAATTATTCGCCGTGCCAACCACAAAAGCGTATTCATGTGTGCATCATTTCCTGTACGAACATATTTTTTGATATAGTGGAAGTTCGTTATAGACGAGCTCTACTGTATAAGGCATGTGAAAGATAATTTGGCTAGAACGAAATTTTTTAAAATGGCGAGCACAAAAGTATCAATTAATTTTCGTTGTACATATTTACATGTTTCGTACATTTTTTCTTCAGTTACAATTTTTCTCATATTGGAAAACTACTATAGAAAAATTATCAAAGGGGTTTTGTTGATGTACTTCCCTCAACTAAAGGTTTCTTTTGATGCGCGCCTCTTGTAGAAAAAGTTGTGTTCAGTATTGTTGTAAGTTTCATAAACGCATAACTTAGCGTTAAAAGTTAAATGGTGACTTCCCATTGCGCGTGATTTCACGAGCCGCCACAATTTATACGGATGAGTTTTCCACTTGCAATGGAACGAGCACGCGCCATCACGATTTGCTTTTTTTCACCGTTTTTCTGTCTGTTTATACGTGCTGGCACGGCACGTAATTGCACGCGCGTTAAGGAAACCAGCATAGTGGTAAAAAAGAAAAGATAGAAGGATTAAAACTTAATACATAAGCAACAGCAACTCTATTCTTTTGAAAACTAGTCGTCGCCAGTTTTGAAAATCTGCATATTTTGTAGTGTTTTGATCAAATCAAAAAATAAGCATTTTTTTTTGTTAATTTCAACCTGAAACTTCTTTAGCGGAGACCAAACAATCGATACAAAGTGCCTTTGAAATATGTCTACAGTCTATATCTATTCAAATGTATATGCATATTTTGTTGATTGGATTGGTTTGGTTCTTCAAGATATTTTAATTTTTTCAACTAGCTCCGATAATTGCATATCCACGTTTCTGTATTTATTTTGTCAATTTAGAATTATTTCAATTATTTTGTGATATTTCGCATTTACATATAATTCTCTCTTTGATTTCTTGCATTGGCAACAATCTAATAATGGTTAATTTTTCTTTGCTCTACATTTTGTTTATGGTTTAGATAAAAAAATATATACAGCAGTTTTTTGTAACGAGCAAACTAATATGGAACATTAAAAATGAACCGTTAAATGCATATTGTAATGTATGCAAACATACGTTTTATTCTTTTTCCGTAACATCCTGCATACCAGAACTCATTGCTTTTATTCATGATAGCATCAATAGCAGAAATTCATGCAGCAAAATCGTTCAAGCTAAGAAGGATAGAGATTATGCAAATACTGTGCAACAGAAAGGACATACGGACTGATAAAATAGATTTATTGGTCAGCAATTGTTCTTTTTCGAATCGTTGACGATGTAAAACAGTAAATTGTCAAGGAAATACTTAATGGTTCCGTAAAACATAATAAGATGGAACCAAAGAAATATTGTTTTTACAGAAAATTATACAATTAATGGTTACAGTTCACATGTTAAAGCTTTGAAAGAAAGTACAGTTCAGGAAGAATAAAAGAACGAAATATGACAACACGTTAATATTATCTGTTCAATTTCTAATAGATTGTTTTCTCCATCTCTTATTTCATTCGTTCAAATTTAATCGTTTATTTTTCCATAGTCTCTAGAGAAAGTCCTATAGATGTATATATATAAAAAATATAGAATGATGAGAAAACGCCTAATCATAAACCATGTTTTATTAGCGTTTAATCATGTTGTGTTGTTGTTATTATTATTAATTTATTATCATTATTATTTGTTATCTTTCTCTCTCTCTCTATTTCTCTCTCACACGAAATAAAACAGAACGTTATAAACATTTTAGGTCTTAACATATATTTCATATTTTAAATATATAGCAACAATACAAAGAACAAAGTTTTTCAATATTAAGAATTAATACGAATTTGGGATGCACATTCTATATAAATATACTTATATGTATATATATATATATATATATGAGATAAACATTTGGATGTACATATGTTTGCATATATACATATAAATATAGTTTAACAACATAACTAGACAACCAAATCACATAGTAGCGACTTAGGACTAGTGCGCGCGCAATTTAAAGATTTTGTTTTGTTTTTCTTCATTTCATTTTTTTATATTTCAATGGTAATTATTTTAATTTTTGAAGAATTCAGCACAATGTTTTGTTTTACGCATAGTCAGAGAGTTGATAATTGTTCGCCGTACATGTATCAAAAAAAAAATTACTTGAATTTAGCCAACAGTTGCGATCAAATGAGAGTGTTTCCGCGATAAACGGAACTGATGTCGTTCATTTGTGGCCAACAGGATCCCGAATCAATCGCCATCACGACATCTGATGAAACTACAAGGTAAATGTTCCTCTTTTCTGAGCATTCTGAGTATCTAGGATATCCAGGATCGGACAGATTGCTTGAAAGAACCGTGAAACACTCGGTCAAGGTCTATATTTAGGGATGTTTTCCAGAAGGAAAAAATGATTTGAAATCTCGTCATTGATTATCTTAAATTTCCAAGCTGAAAAAATTATCGTGATTTGCAAAAAAAAGAATGAATTACCAACCGATCGAATCGACAAAAACAAAGAAGAAGAACAATTCCCGACCTTGTAATGAAAAGTGCAACGCGCAGGACCGTCAGAATGGCGTCGTCACTCTTGGAAGCGTTCACCCAGTTTAAAGCTTCGTAGAAAACAGAGATTGCAATGCGGAACAAAGAAAGAATACGACGAAAATCTCGTCGAACGTATGCCGCCTGATATGTTGTTGGGCTTATTGCATGCTACACGCGATTGAACGTTCTATAAATGCCTAAAGATTCAGATCCTTCGATCAATTCAAAAGAATTTGTCAATAGAAAATATTTTTTGAACGCAACTCTAACTGTTCTAGAGATATTCTAACTTATGATTCGAATAAAGACCATCCTATGTAGTCTACTAAGCTGATTAGATCATTTGTACAAAACATAAACTGTTTCGCATGGCCCAAAATAATGTAAGCAAAAGAAATATTAATTTGAACTCAACAGGATAAAGATTGGAACCTTTTCCATCACCAAGCGATCAATGGATTGTTTTAACGTCATTCCAGGACATGAAAATACAGTTGAACCTGGTTTATTTCGATTATCATTTATATCGTTTACATGCAACAATTCAATTCAACTCGCAGAGCAGATGGAATACAAGCTCGCACTACTTCTATTCCCGCCGTTACCGCGGCCTGATTGGCGTGAGCTGGCGCGCCGTGGGAAACCAGCATTTTATATACGATCTGACCCTTCTTAATATCCGCAATGTAGATTTTACAGAAGTTCCATTCGATAAATAACGCCTCATAATTTTCCATGCCGAGTTTTAACGCGAGTTGAAAGGAGTTCTTCCGTAGAAACGGGTGGTGCCCTTCTATCCGGTCAGGTGGAATTGCCTAAAGGTCGAAGTGAGCGTAGCAATGAAACGTTCACATCACCAGCAGAGGATTAATTCAAAAACTCCTGGACATGATAAAAGATAAATGGCGAGGAAAATTATTGAAAGCAAACCTTCCCTGCTTAATGATAACATCCCTGTGCATATTGACACTGTTTCAAAGACACCAATTCTCTTGTGACGAGGAGTTCGCTGAAGTCGATCGACTACTCCCTGCCAATTTTGTGAGAACATGCACCGCCCATCCTATTCCTGAATTTCAAATCTTATTGTATTCCCTGGAAACTTTCAGCAAAAAAAAAACATATTGCAAATGAAATGAAGAGCCTGCAAACGAAAGCGTGGAGGCTGTTTGAATATTATTGCCAAACGATTTTATTTAATGCTCCTCAATTCTTAGATTTTTTCCCTGAATGAAGAGCCTTTTATTTAGTAAAGTCCATTGATTTGTGTCCATTCTGCAAGGAATTCAAAGGTAGTGTGAACGTGCGACAATTTGCCACATGGAAAATTCAAATCGACAACGCTTTTACAGCGAAAATTGCGAGACCTGGCGACCAGCGGGACTTGTTGATTAAAGAATTAATGTAAAATCAAGTTCAATAAATTGTCAAGGATCAATAACGGCTAGTCGTCGTGTCATTTGAAACGCACCAAAGTTCAACAGTTCGTAGTGATAATTTTAGTGATTATAATAATAAAGAAATAATTAAATTCGTCGATTTTTTCCCCCCCGTTTTAGTTTCCGATCAATTGATTGATCGGATTAGGATTTATTCTATTTGGAAACAAGATAGACAACTTCTTCTGCTTTCTCACTGGACAGTGTGATATAGTTTTTGTATTACATTTTTTTTATGTCACTTTAATTACCAAATGTCTCGCGCAACTCGATACACGCCATAGACCCACTACTAAATTTATATATCCGTTTTTTTTTTAGTTTCGAAAATAAAGATACTCCTCAATTCTTTTATCTTAATGGTTTTTTTTAAAGAAAAACAATATATCAAGAAAACCTATACATCTTAGCCGAAAATAAAATATATATTTATAGTCGAAATCTAATAATTTATTTTTAATATTGATTGATACGCTAAGCGCAGCATCACATTTTCTTTATTTTTCTTTTGCTTTCTTTCTTTATTTCTTTATTATTCGAAGAACATCTATTATCGTTTGTCATTGTATTTGTTTGTAATTTTTTTTTATATTAATTTTATTAATTCGCTAAAGGGTGGCGCATTTGTTTTATTATTCTCAGAAACTATAAACGTATAAGGGACTACTAAAAAAATATGTATTCAATAAATATATGTGATTAGAGTGCATTTAATTAATTGTAGCACTTCTAAACATATACATATTTATAATGTATATAAATATATACTATCACGTATATATACGCTAAGTGTGAAATTTTATTTCTTAAATTTTTTGTAATTTATTGGAAAAATATTTATTTTTTTTACCTAAATTTCTTTTTGTTGTTGGATTTTTTTTTGGTTAAACTAATTTGTTTTTTTTTCTTCTTCGTCGTCATCGTCGTCTTCGCCTTCTTTTCATTTTATTTCGGATAATTCTATTTAGTTTATTTACTAATATATCATTAAATATGTATGTTCAATTACATAAAACAAATTTATCTATTAATCTAGACTTTTTTTCCATTTGCTTTTTTTAACAGTTTTTTTTGTATTATTTTTAAATTGTTTTATATTTATTTAATATTTCCTTTTCGCCCGCCCGCTTTATCCCCCATTCTATCTCACGCGCTCTCTATCTAACTCTGTGTCTGTCTGTCTGTCTAAATAAATATCTTTCTTAACTGCTGACATACTCTTTTTTTGTAAATAAGATTTTTAAATATGCTTATTTTCGGATTTTGCATCTCATCTCTCGCCATATTTCAGGTGTTTTTTTTATATTAATCTCTCAGTTTAACGTGAATATTATATCATGTATGTATATATATATATTTATATAGTTAGAATTTTATCTGGTAATTTCCCGTGTTACGTCCCACCCCTACTAACCGGGTTTGTATTTTTCAACGATGAAAAACAAAAACACTGTTCCATTATTAATTATTGTTTCAATATTTTCATGTTGCTATTGTTTTTTCTTCTGTTTGCTTCTCTCTCTGTCTATTATTACCTTCAATATTATTCTTTCATATTTTTTTATAATTCTTTTTTGTTTGTTTTCTTGTTTTTAAATTTATCATTTTGTTAAATATATATTTAAATTTATTTAACTGTAATCTGTGTTGTTGTTTTTTTAAATCATTTATCCCATTTTCTCGTCTCGGTTGCTTTATTTTCTCGCTCTCTCTCTTCGTCGTCGTCGTCGTCTGCTTGTTCTGCTTCATATCTCCATATTTTTTTCGCGGGCGTGTTTATTTTAAATTATTAGATGATGTTTGTAAATTATTTTCGGCAGTGATTGATGATTCGGACGATTTTTTCATTTTGTCGCAATAATCAGTTAAAATATCACGGAATCTTGTCCAGCATTTTTCCGGCACCGTTATTGCTGTACGGAAATTACTTTTGACCTAATTTATGATTTGATGATTTGTTGAAACGAAGCAAGAAAAAAATAAACATAATAAATAATTGTTTGGTTGTTGTTTTTTTATATCACGTTTGGTTGATGCAAACAAAACAAGATGATTTGTTATTTGTTAAATGATTTTATTATTGTTGCAAAAAGAAAAACGAATATATGAGCACACTCACCTCACTGATTCGCATATAAATGCCTCTATTGTTTTGTCCGATATCGAAATAGAAATTTTTATTATCAACTTTCATATGACGCTCCTCAGGAAGTTCACCTTTGAATCTTTTTTTTTTTGGTTTTGTTTTTTAGATTTTATGGATCATAATGAGAAAATGTGGAATAGCATCAGATATTTTGCAAACGTTCAATTGAATATATTCGGTTGATACAGAAACAATTGTTGTTGTTTATTTTTTATTTTTTTATCAAGAACAAAAAACAAACAAACTTGAAGCTTACCCGCCATCACTAGTTCCAAATTCTTCTAAGAGGTCGGTAAGAGCATCTCGGAATTCAATCATGCCCTGAGCTGGTATGGCAATTTGTGATCTAGGTCCACCTCGTGTAATTGTCTGCGAAACCTTAAGCGTGGCAATAGAAATAAATCCGTTCAAAAAAAAATGATCGATAGCGCAACTGTTAGTACAATTGATTCTGAGACGACTATGTAATGATTTGGCCCTGCGCTGTGCACGTAAGCAATTCGAGAATTATATATATTGAATAGAACGATCGTCTGCTTTTTAAAAGCGATAAGAGACACAGAGCATTAGGGGAGCAATGGTCAACCATCCCGACTAGAATGTTGTGTCCAGCCAAGTCCTAATATGATCCGAGAGCGTGGATCGGGGTGAGTTATGGCAAGCTCTAATAGGGTATTTTGGATTCGATTCTGATCCTATATCATATACGAACGGCGGGCAAAATCGAACCGTCACCTCCTCGTGGTGCCCGCTGGATACCCAACTAACGACGGTAGTGGCGAGTGTGGGACGCCATATTCCTGCTTACCAGCGTGGGGCTAGCAACCCTGCCTGGCATTACCCAATTGCTACGAACCCTGAAACACGGCCTCGGATTGGATTGGATAAACGGCAACGGCAACGAAAAACGGACTACTCTATTGGATCTTGGAACGTTCGAACACTCAATACAACAGGATCACTGCGAGAACTTCTCAAGGAAGCCTCGACATACAATATTAACATCCTGGCGGTCCAAGAAACGAAATGGCTTGGCAATGAAATAAGTGACTTAAGATCGCATTCAATATTCACAAGCGGCAAACCAACCGGAAACAAGGAATTTGGAGTCGCCTTCGTTGTAGCATCTTCATTTAAACATCTCATAACTGACTTCAAACCGATGAATGAACGATTATGTGCGATCCGTATGAAAATGAAGTTCTTTAATGTATGGCTAATCAACTGTCATGCTCCAACTGAAGAGAAAGAAGAAATCGTCAAAAACGAATTCTACAACATCCTAGAAAGGACATACGATTCACTACCCTCAAATGATATCAAAATCCTACTAGGGGACTTTAACGCTAAAGTTGGACGAGAAGAAACTCACAGAGGGACAACGGGAGGGCATAGTCTCCATGAAAGTACCAACAACAATGGTCAGCGACTAGTTGATTTTGCGACCAGCAAAAACATGGTGATAAGCTCTACCTACTTTCAACACCGCGACATCCACAAACAAACTTGGATGTCACCCGATGGACGAACCTTCAACCAGATCGATCACTTCGTCATCGAAAAAAGAGCTGCTACAAGTGTGCTTGACGTTAGATCATACCGTGGTGCTAACTGCGGCTCAGACCACTATCTCGTCAAGACAAAATATCGCTGCCGCATAACAAGATGCACCACCAAGAAAAAGAGCAGAACTCCTAAGTTCAAGGTGGAGTGTCTGAAAAACGAAACAGTAGCAGCAAATTATCAAGAGAAACTGACGAATTACCTTGTCAATACACCGCCGGCAGGTACGGACACATCGCTTGAACAAATGTGGTCGCAGCTTAAAGAAGGCGTAACATCAATAGCGGAAGAAACCGTAGGAAGACAAACGACGTCGAAAAGAAACGATTGGTTCGACAAAGAATGTGAAGATGCTCTCAAAAGTAAAAAAGAAGCCTATTTACAATACATTGAAAGACCGACAAGAGCCAAGAAGCAAAAATATGACGAGCTAAGACGGTTAGCTAAAAAAATAGTCAGACGCAAGCGTAGAACATATAACAACCAGACTATCCAAAGGATCAATGACGATATGTGCAGAAACGACACACGGGACGCCTATGCAGCATTGAAGCGACTTAGACAAGGCTACAAGCCGCAATCAAGCCTATGTAGAGACAAGCAGGGAAATATTTTAAGCGACCCAGACGACATCAATCACAGGTGGACTGAATATTTTTCTGAGCTACTAAATCCACCATCAGTAACTACATCGCTGCCAATAACGATTCCTGAAGATGCTGACCTATGCAGTCCATCTTCGTCAATACCATCTATTGAAGAGGTGCAAGCAGCCATACAACAGCAAAAACCAAATAAAGCACCCGGAATCGACAATTTACCAGCAGATCTCCTTCAAAAAGGTGGACCAATACTAACACACCGCCTCCACCAGATCATCTCCAAGGCATGGGTCGATGAAAAATTACCTGATGATTGGCGGACGGCCATCATATGTCCCATACATAAGAAAGGAGATAAGCTTAGATGTGACAACTACAGAGGCATTTCACTGCTGTGTACGTCCTACAAGATCCTGACCAAAATTATTAATAAAAGATTGACACAGTACACTTCCACAATAATTGGCGAATACCAAGGCGGTTTCAGATCCGGTATGTCGACGATAGATCAACTATTCTCAGTAAAACAGGTGCTGGAAAAGTGCTGGGAATACAATATTGACGTGCACCAGGTCTTCGTAGACTTCCAACAAGCATACGATAGTATAGATCGAAATATACTATATAAAATAATGCTTGATTTTGGGATACCTATCAAACTAATACGAATGACCAGACTAACGATGACCGACACACGATCTAAAGTCAGATGTCAAGGCGATCTGACTCAAAGCTTCGACACCAGCTCAGGTCTTAAACAGGGTGATTGCCTCGCCCCCATACTCTTCAATTTGGCCCTAGAGTATGTTATCAGGAAGATTAAAGTAGACAATGCGGGAACGCTACTCTTTAAGTCTACTCAAATAGTAGCGTACGCCGATGACATCAACATCATGGCCCGATCTCTATCTCGTGCCAAAGAAGCGTTTACTGAGCTGGAGTCAGCGGCTAGGCAAGTCGGCCTAAGGGTCAATGTGAACAAGACCAAATATATGACCCAGTCAAGGAAAAAGACGCCAAATAGACAAAACATGACGATAACTAACTACAGTGTGGAAAGCGTTAACTCTTTTATTTATCTTGGTGTCAACCTCGCCAAAGACGGGAATGAAAAGGAGGAAATTGAACGGCGAATTGGTCTAGCCAATAAAATATATTTCAGTCCTCTCGGTGATTAAAAGTAACAAAGTGCACCGAAAAAATAAGCTGCGCGTCTATAAAACGATCATCCGTCCTGTATTGATTTACGGATGTGAAACATGGACTTTGACTCAAGCCTCAGAAAAATGGATTGACGTCTTCGAACGCCGCATTTTGAGACGTATTCTGGGGCCCGTGAAGGACGGACCGGACTGGCGAATCCGGTACAACCATGAGTTGTACGCTCTTTATGACGAGCCACCGGTATCGATTCTGACGAAACTGCTACGACTTCAGTGGGCTGGCCATGTGGAGCGTATGGATGACGGGCGAATTCCCAAGCGCTCCATGAAAGGCCGAGCAACAGGAAGCCGCCCACCAGGAAAACCACGCAAACGATGGGAGGGTGCAGTTGACAACGACAGCGAATCCTTGCTGGGATTCGCTAATTGGAGGACGCGGTCGCTGGACCGAGACAGTTGGAGGCAGTGTCTTCGGGAGGCCAAGGCTCGATTTGGGGTGGTGCGCCATTGATGATGATGATCATATACGAACTCCCCTTTTCGGGTATGTCTTCTTTCAAATGATCTGAGCCTCATTCAATCTGATCAGATCTGCCGTATCCAGTCATCTACTACACAAAGCCTTATTGTACGATGATACCCTATCCCAATAGTTCTACAAAATGATATTGTAATGGGTGTCTTTGTTTTGGATGATCTGCTGTTGATGCGCAGTAATTATTGTAAATTTTGCACTGATTTTGCTGAATAAACCCAACAAATACGTTTTAAATTGAAAGAGATACATCATTGCCCCAACTGACAAAAGCGATGATCGCTCCGTAAAAATAGTTCAATCAAAGTTCTTGCATTTGCATTTAATTTTTTTTTGTATCGCCATCAAATGGAGAATGGAACATGGAAAAGAGTAGCGTATGTGTAACATATCGCCATCATGAAATATATATTTACGTTTGTGAATTCATTATTTCAGGATAGCAACGAACAGCAGCTTTAAAATTGTTTAAAACCATTTGCCAGTAAGATCACAATGAGGTGCCGTCTAGGTTAGCTCATCTGACGAACCGCCACTGCAAACATTTTGCTGAAGATTCAGAAGAAAGAGTGAAGAAGTGTTGCGAGAAAAACTATGCGATTTTTGATACCACTCATTCTTCGCATAAGAAATACAACACTTCGTTGTGGATGACGCCATTTGGTGTACTATTTGGGTTGGAGCCAATTTCTTGCGCACCCGCAGGAAATGTTTAATATTTATTTAGGTTTATTCGAACTCACTCAAATATATAGGACGTTCTGTTTAGTCGGTAAACGGCTGAAATGCCGAGAAGCAGAACTTAATCGGGATCTTTTGAAGATTTCCACCTCCGAACGTTGAAAGGCAAAACGTCGCATGAAAGAAATAGTAACTGAGATGAGATGTTCTATTGTAGCTTACGATTTTAGCATTTAAAAGGACCGTCACATAACATAACTCAATTGATTTCCTAGATATGTTACATTCCATTTTGTTTTCGTTGGTAACAACATACAAAACTTACCCTCAAAAATCGTCCCCGCGCATTTTCTTTCAAATCTAGGTAATATCTTCGATTATCTTTCATCATAAGCTCCGATTTGAGTTTACCATCTTCTGGAACATTGTCCGAATTTGGTGGACCTGATGAGATAAATTGATTGTTGTTTTTTTTTTGATTTTTGCGCAATTTCAAAGGATATGATCGTACGTGTCACAAGCTGATTTACGGTTTACACTTACCTAATGATGCATAGTAATCACTAAAAGTAGATAAGTGATCCCTAAATTCGGCCGCTGTTGACAACGCCAAATATATTTGGCTACGTCGACCATCGGCACCAATCTGTTATGAATGGAAATGTTTTTTTGAGAAGGACATACAGACAGACTACCAAACAGTTTGACGGTCTCCTTTTTAAAAAAAAACGGTTCTATTTGTATACGATACTCTCTTGAGAAGATTCTATTTATGTTTTTGACTTTTATTAACGTTTTTGACAAATGATCAAGTACAAGAAACAGCGTAGAATAAATAAAGTTGGAAATATAAAATAAATAAAATATAAATAAATCATAAATAAATTTTATAAGCACGAGTTTTCATAGTAAAACAAAAATTTGTTTAGCCCTCAATACATTTTTGTTATGGTCTTCAGGTCTTTTAAATAATATTTGAGCTTTTCGAATCAAAATAAAATCAAATTTTAAACATAAAATTGAGACAGCTAAGATATCTCGTCCAGGCCTTCAATAAAAACCCTAATAATTTTGTGTGTGTAAGTTTTGTGTCTTCAATGAATCATTCATAATTTGAAAATCATGCAAAAGAAAACAGAATTCAGGTCTCGGAAAGATCCGAATGATTTTGAAGTCTTTTATTACAATTTTTGTTGTTGTTTTTTGTAGATGTAAAAGAACCACTTTAAAAAGAGAGAGCCGTCCAATTATTCACCCAGCTACAATAAAACTTACCTCAGCAACTTTAATAAAGCGTCCTCGTCGATTTTGTTTTACATCTAAATAAAACCGTTTCGATTGGATTTGTAGCATTTTAGTAGCTAATTCATGCTCGGCCTGTTGGCTCTGCTGGCCTATTTGATTGGAGCAATTTAAAATCACGAGATTATCATATGACGTATTGTCGTATTGATTCGATGATAAAGAACAACAATCGTGAAAATTCAATTGAAAATTAAATACATCTCGAAATCCTACCTTCATCTAAATCGAGATCGTCTGTTGCCCCGTCCATTTTGTGACGAGAATACCTCGAATATATATTTATATATATTTCTGACTGTATATTAGCATTTGCGAATCGTTGTGTAAAGCGTCATTTTCTCGACTAGCTAGTCGCAATTCTGTCTTCAAGAGTTAGCATTATACAAGAAGAACTACAATACAAGATCTGATTACTTGCTGTTGGAATGGGTATATGAAATAAGGGGGTTAATTATGCTTCCTTGCTTCTAAACCAAACTGAAATCATACCGTGGTATATCGAGCAAAAGAATCAATCATACTTTCAAGTATAGAACATGGATTTTGTTGGTAAAATCCAACAATGAACAGTTGCGATAAATCCAATCAATCACTGTGTGTAGATTGAAACAGAAACAGTTCAGCATATCCTGTGCAAAGTGCCTGGCACTTTCGGAAAGAAGGTTGAAGAATATGGACTCTTTCCGCCTGGACATGAGCAGCCCAGAGCATGTAAATGGTTCTTAGCACTCCAGAGCTATGTTTTTAATGCCGCTTTCCCCATCTGTTTGTGGTATCACATTGAACCGACTGAAGACTAAATGAGCCATCTCTAGGGGGAAAATGGTGCTAGTAAAATCTGCAACCAATCAATCATTCTCAAACACGCTGTAAATTTGCTAAGCTGACTATGAAAGAGTGTTTAAAGGAGGAAAAAGATGAGGACACATGACCAAGTTTGAGTGAATCGTGTTGTTACATCATTCTTAAAGTTGTGGTGGCATCTTCCAGCTCATACCAACACAAAAAGGATAGATAACTTGATCTTGAACATGGTACTAAGTACTAACGATCAACAACATTGAAACTAGACATGTCTAGCTCATGAAGGATACGAAAGAGTATCATTTAGAATAGTGCATCTGTCCTGTCTCTTGCCATCATCCGAAAGCCGGGAAACATTGAAACACTTGTCAGGACGTTGTTTTTTTATGATCTGAAGCATATTCTATTCGATAGTCATCCTCACAGCTTCCTTCATAAGAGTACTATGCAAAATACAATCCCATTTCGTCTAGATATTGCTACATTTTGGTATTGAAGGAAAACTGGTAAGCTCCCAGAATTTGAAAAGGAATCAACAGTCTCTAGAATACCAATCAGGACATTGGAAACGAATGACTGTCCCTGCAACAAACGGTCGTCAACCAATCGATTTCAATGTCATATAATAGCTTACACAACGGCCAGCATGACTACTATCCAATGATCGATTCTCCACGACAGCATCGTATATCGAATTCAATCCCTAAACATTTTGAATTGAACTATCAATAATTCATGAATGGAATGGAACACAATCGTTCTGGGCACAGGACAACCGATATTTAACACATCCATTTTACAGTTCGCTCGTTCCGAGAATTATGTCGTGAGAGCATATCGACAATTTATATTATATTCACTAACATTTAGCTGTGCTCGTTGTTGTCTAAACGAAAAAAAACTCGCCGCGCACGACAACGAAGCTGGTCGTCATCACAAAAACGAGAAAAAATATAAACGTTAAAATGAATTTCAACAATTGACGAGACATGACAACTGTTCGTTCGCTCGTGTTCGTTTGTGTCATCGCGTATCGGATAATGTTCGGCAGCGAAATTTTTGTTGTTGGATGGCCATTGTCTTGTTCTCATGGTCGTCACACATTGTAAAAAAATTTTTTCTGTGTGTATACTTTCCACACATCACAGCAGAGCAGCACAAATGTCAACTTAACAGCTGATGAATTCGGTAAATGCCGTTAGGGTGGAAATCAAAACGGTGCAAGTCACATAAACGTGTGGATTACTTTTAATTTGATTTGTAAGTTTTACAGTAGTAATTGTTGGCGTAACAGGCAATGTTAGAGTTACTTGACGCGGGGAAGCATTCAAAAACATCCTGATTTCGATTAGATACACATTTACAGCTGAATGAACTGATACTAGCCAAAATAAGAACCTAAAATACATCGAAAAGAATGCATTTTTTTGATAAACAATTACTGCTAATTGAGAATATACGATTTTCGTGTGAAAGGCTTGCATCGTCATCCTCGTCCACTTTGATCTGTAGATGGAATTAGATCCTCACAGCCTCGGCTTGAAATTAATTTGAATTTCTTTAGTTTCCTTCTATCGTCTGAATTCTGATGAAATTCCTGTTATGACGACAAATTCCACTTGAAGGACATGCCAAGGAGAGGTGACGTGTTACTCGGTGCAACCCGAAAAAAACAGTTGAGCTAGATTCGACGATAGACATCCTAGAATTAAGCTTTGCTAGTAAAATTACATAGAATCCCCTTCATCCGCTAAGAAGAGTTCTTTAATTCTGAGCATCCTGAAGCAGCTTTTGTTAGAGTTGAGGAAACGACATACGATTTTGCGTCAGGAATGGAAGGACTGCTGGGGCAAACAACAGAAGCTTCGCGTCAGATGACGGAAATGACATGCGACCAGGCGAATATTTGAAGCCCGACATAATCCTGCTCGCATCAAACTGGCCAGTACGGCTGGTATCCCTGAAAAATCGACTGACAATAAAAACCATTCGCGACAACAGCCTTCATATGATTGATCTGTCACTGTGACATTATGTCGATTGCGCAAACTGTGCCATAACTAATCTATCCAGGATTCGACCCGGATAGGAAGTGTCAGTGGAAATGACACGGAATTCATTTTACACGACGAATTTCCGATACAATGAAGAATAGAATTCGCGAAATTTTCACATTTTCCGCAACCTAGAGTTGCAGCGAGACCATTTTCAAAATGCATTGTCATACAAATCGCGCTTCTGCGCCTGTCTCGGGACTGCGCTCACGGCCAACGATTCGCAATGCTGACTACTTTTGAGCCGACCTGTACATGCCTGAAGACACCACTCTCTGGGCAACTCGTCACGAAATTTAGGACAGGGACAAAGCAAATGAAAAACCTGCAAATGGACTATGGCAAAAATTTACTTTGGCTGGGAGCTGCTTCGTCGCCACTGCAAATATCCGACATTGCCCTGCTTGGTGTTGGGATCACGCGGGAGGACGGCTGGAACTCGCACAACTGCCCGACACGGACCGACCCTTAGCACTCGCACGGGACGGTGACGATCCGTTCACCGTACGCGACACCTCCACGGAAGCGCCGGCAACGTCAGACGGCTCCTTGGTGTCCTGCTGTAGCTGGTGCGCCTCCCTCGGCTGCTGCCAGGCCCGACTGCTGGTCCGCTCGACCGTTCCACGAAATCCGCTGCTTAGACCACCTGCACCGACTTCCCGATACTCATTCGAGCTTCACAAGGGAGCCGTCTTCTGACGAACGATGACGACTGCACAAGGGGCAGGGGAGGCGCGCGCCGACAAGTTTCCGAAGCACAATAGCTCGCTGTCGTCGGGTTCCGCACGGCCGCTGCAAGTGCGAATTGGCTGGCGATGCACGGCGCGACGGCCACGGAAGCGACGCTGCCGAGTCACGACCAGAAGCCCCAAAGCTGCAGATCCTCCGCGTGGAGCTGCCGATCGGCGGACGCTGCGAAATGGCACGGGGCCTGAGCGGTCTCCCTTCGTTCGGGCGTAAGCGGGCCGCCGCCGACACGCCAAGCGACTATCGCAATTCGCAACCGACCGTCCGCACGACGACGATCGCGGCAGGGAAATGCTCCGCGCGGCGGGGTAGCAAACAAATTCAAATCAAGGCCAAACCGCGATCCGCTCGGCAAAATTTTCACCTTCCGCAGTGCCTGCTGTCTTATGTTTTTCGTGGCGCGGCGAACAGAGCCCCGCAATGCAAGCGCGCCGATTTCGAAGCACACGACAACCTGGCCGTTAATTTCACTGGCGACCAACGAACAACGATTGACAAATTGGCAAACAACCGCCAGCAGGGAAAACGACGAACACTACTTGACACTGATTCGAGCGCTGGTGGATGACAGCAGCGAAGACATGGGAATCTGCTGTTTCGACTTTTGCACAAGAGTGTACAAGCGCCTCGAACGCGACCGACCGAGGACCGAGCACCGAACCTTGACGAGCGCGATTGTGGAGACTTTGCTCGGCAACACTCAAACATATGTTCGTCAACATTGGACGTACTAGATAATCCCTTGCCAAACGCCTGGACAACTGACAATTACCGCCACACGCAGCGCCACCAGCACATTTATAAATAAATATGACCGTTGGCAACGGTTACAACTTTCATCCGAAAACCAAACGAAAATTTAATGAAAATACGTTTGAAACGGTTGTATTTTTGAACATTATTATTCAGGATCACTGCATTCCATTGATATAATGTTTCAAGCAGATTGTTAAAGTGAATTGAAAATAATAATTCAAACACAAATTATTAATTAACAAAAATTTGAACAATGGAATGAACACAACCAGCTCGACGGGCGGTTGACAAAGGAGTGAGCTGAAAATCAAGATGGCGGTGTGATGTCAATATGGCGGTCCGATTTCAAAACAAGCTGGGCGATATCAATATGGCGGCTATAAAAATATCAACTAGTGAGATTGTTTTGGATCCATTTTTTTTTCGGCGGGGGGGGGCTACTGTTCCAGGCTGTTCAAGGCTATTCAAGGCGTTATTCTGACGCAAATTTTACTTATTCACAGGCAAAATGCAGGGTAAGGACAATGTGAGTTCATTTGCAACAACTCTACTGACTAGCTCAACAATGACGGACAGACTAGCTTGTGGTCTAGATGGTCAGGACTATTTATCGGCTGGGAGAACAAAGAACCCAGGAGCCTGAGGCACCTGCAAGAAAAGGTGATCAGCATTTATAGAATTGGATGTATATATATATATTTATACATGTATATATATACTTATATATATATCCATAAATATATATATAAATATCACAACTCAAAACTGCACTATTATTAGTGCAGAATAACAACTGAAGTAATAGCTGACCTCACTGACCAACAACTGAACTGACTAGCTCAACAGTGACCGACAGACTAGCTTGTGGTCTAGATGGTCAGGACTATTTATCGGCTGGGAGAACAAAGAACCCAGGAGCCTGAGGCACCTGCAAGAAAAGGTGATCAGCATTTATGGAATTGGATGTATATATATATATATATTTATACATGTATATATATACTTATATATATATCCATAAATATATATATAAATATCACAACTCAAAACTGCACTATTATTAGTGCAGAATAACAAATGAAGTAATAGCTGACCTCACTGACCAACAACTGAACTGACTAGCTCAACAATGACCGACAGACTAGCTTGTGGTCTAGATGGTCAGGACTATTTATCGGCTGGGAGAACAAAGAACCCAGGAGCCTGAGGCACCTGCAAGAAAAGGTGATCAGCATTTATAGAATTGGATGTATATATATATATTTATACATGTATATATATACTTATATATATATCCATAAATATATATATAAATATCACAACTCAAAACTGCACTATTATTAGTGCAGAATAACAACTGAAGTAATAGCTGACCTCACTGACCAACAACTGAACTGACTAGCTCAACAGTGACCGACAGACTAGCTTGTGGTCTAGATGGTCAGGACTATTTATCGGCTGGGAGAACAAAGAACCCAGGAGCCTGAGGCACCTGCAAGAAAAGGTGATCAGCATTTATGGAATTGGATGTATATATATATATATTTATACATGTATATATATACTTATATATATATCCATAAATATATATATAAATATCACAACTCAAAACTGCACTATTATTAGTGCAGAATAACAAATGAAGTAATAGCTGACCTCACTGACCAACAACTGAACTGACTAGCTCAACAATGACCGACAGACTAGCTTGTGGTCTAGATGGTCAGGACTATTTATCGGCTGGGAGAACAAAGAACCCAGGAGCCTGAGGCACCTGCAAGAAAAGGTGATCAGCATTTATAGAATTGGATGTATATATATATATTTATACATGTTTATATATACTTATATATATATCCATAAATATATATATAAATATCACAACTCAAAACTGCACTATTATTAGTGCAGAATAACAACTGAAGTAATAGCTGACCTCACTGACCAACAACTGAACTGACTAGCTCAACAGTGACCGACAGACTAGCTTGTGGTCTAGATGGTCAGGACTATTTATCGGCTGGGAGAACAAAGAACCCAGGAGCCTGAGGCACCTGCAAGAAAAGGTGATCAGCATTTATGGAATTGGATGTATATATATATATATTTATACATGTATATATATACTTATATATATATCCATAAATATATATATAAATATCACAACTCAAAACTGCACTATTATTAGTGCAGAATAACAAATGAAGTAATAGCTGACCTCACTGACCAACAACTGAACTGACTAGCTCAACAATGACCGACAGACTAGCTTGTGGTCTAGATGGTCAGGACTATTTATCGGCTGGGAGAACAAAGAACCCAGGAGCCTGAGGCACCTGCAAGAAAAGGTGATCAGCATTTATAGAATTGGATGTATATATATATATTTATACATGTATATATATACTTATATATATATCCATAAATATATATATAAATATCACAACTCAAAACTGCACTATTATTAGTGCAGAATAACAACTGAAGTAATAGCTGACCTCACTGACCAACAACTGAACTGACTAGCTCAACAGTGACCGACAGACTAGCTTGTGGTCTAGATGGTCAGGACTATTTATCGGCTGGGAGAACAAAGAACCCAGGAGCCTGAGGCACCTGCAAGAAAAGGTGATCAGCATTTATGGAATTGGATGTATATATATATATATTTATACATGTATATATATACTTATATATATATCCATAAATATATATATAAATATCACAACTCAAAACTGCACTATTATTAGTGCAGAATAACAAATGAAGTAATAGCTGACCTCACTGACCAACAACTGAACTGACTAGCTCAACAATGACCGACAGACTAGCTTGTGGTCTAGATGGTCAGGACTATTTATCGGCTGGGAGAACAAAGAACCCAGGAGCCTGAGGCACCTGCAAGAAAAGGTGATCAGCATTTATAGAATTGGATGTATATATATATATTTATACATGTATATATATACTTATATATATATCCATAAATATATATATAAATATCACAACTCAAAACTGCACTATTATTAGTGCAGAATAACAACTGAAGTAATAGCTGACCTCACTGACCAACAACTGAACTGACTAGCTCAACAGTGACCGACAGACTAGCTTGTGGTCTAGATGGTCAGGACTATTTATCGGCTGGGAGAACAAAGAACCCAGGAGCCTGAGGCACCTGCAAGAAAAGGTGATCAGCATTTATAGAATTGGATGTATATATATATATTTATACATGTATATATATACTTATATATATATCCATAAATATATATATAAATATCACAACTCAAAACTGCACTATTATTAGTGCAGAATAACAACTGAAGTAATAGCTGACCTCACTGACCAACAACTGAACTGACTAGCTCAACAGTGACCGACAGACTAGCTTGTGGTCTAGATGGTCAGGACTATTTATCGGCTGGGAGAACAAAGAACCCAGGAGCCTGAGGCACCTGCAAGAAAAGGTGATCAGCATTTATGGAATTGGATGTATATATATATATATTTATACATGTATATATATACTTATATATATATCCATAAATATATATATAAATATCACAACTCAAAACTGCACTATTATTAGTGCAGAATAACAAATGAAGTAATAGCTGACCTCACTGACCAACAACTGAACTGACTAGCTCAACAGTGACCGACAGACTAGCTTGTGGTCTAGATGGTCAGGACTATTTATCGGCTGGGAGAACAAAGAACCCAGGAGCCTGAGGCACCTGCAAGAAAAGGTGATCAGCATTTATAGAATTGGATGTATATATATATATTTATACATGTTTATATATACTTATATATATATCCATAAATATATATATATAAATATCACAACTCAAAACTGCACTATTATTAGTGCAGAATAACAACTGAAGTAATAGCTGACCTCACTGACCAACAACTGAACTGACTAGCTCAACAGTGACCGACAGACTAGCTTGTGGTCTAGATGGTCAGGACTATTTATCGGCTGGGAGAACAAAGAACCCAGGAGCCTGAGGCACCTGCAAGAAAAGGTGATCAGCATTTATGGAATTGGATGTATATATATATATATATATTTATACATGTATATATATACTTATATATATATCCATAAATATATATATAAATATCACAACTCAAAACTGCACTATTATTAGTGCAGAATAACAAATGAAGTAATAGCTGACCTCACTGACCAACAACTGAACTGACTAGCTCAACAATGACCGACAGACTAGCTTGTGGTCTAGATGGTCAGGACTATTTATCGGCTGGGAGAACAAAGAACCCAGGAGCCTGAGGCACCTGCAAGAAAAGGTGATCAGCATTTATGGAATTGGATATATATATATATATATATATATATATATATATATATATATATATATATATTTATACATGTATATATATACTTATATATATATCCATAAATATATATATAAATATCACAACTCAAAACTGCACTATTATTAGTGCACAATAACAAATGAAGTAATAGCTGACCTCACTGACCAACAACTGAACTGACTAGCTCAACAATGACCGACAGACTAGCTTGTGGTCTAGATGGTCAGGACTATTTATCGGCTGGGAGAACAAAGAACCCAGGAGCCTGAGGCACCTGCAAGAAAAGGTGATCAGCATTTATAGAATTGGATGTATATATATATTTATACATGTTTATATATACTTATATATCCATAAATATATATATAAATATCACAACTCAAAACTGCACTATTATTAGTGCAGAATAACAAATGAAGTAATAGCTGACCTCACTGACTAGCTCAACAGTGACCGACAGACTAGCTTGTGGTCTAGATGGTCAGGACTATTTATCGGCTGGGAGAACAAAGAACCCAGGAGCCTGAGGCACCTGCAAGAAAAGGTGATCAGCATTTATAGAATTGGATGTATATATATATTTATACATGTATATATATACTTATATATATCCATAAATATATATATAAATATCACAACTCAAAACTGCACTATTATTAGTGCAGAATAACAAATGAAGTAATAGCTGACCTCACTGACCAACAACTGAACTGACTAGCTCAACAATGACCGACAGACTAGCTTGTGGTCTAGATGGTCAGGACTATTTATCGGCTGGGAGAACAAAGAACCCAGGAGCCTGAGGCACCTGCAAGAAAAGGTGATCAGCATTTATAGAATTGGATGTATATATATATATTTATACATGTATATATATACTTATATATATATATCCATAAATATATATATATAAATATCACAACTCAAAACTGCACTATTATTAGTGCAGAATAACAAATGAAGTAATAGCTGACCTCACTGACCAACAACTGAACTGACTAGCTCAACAATGACCGACAGACTAGCTTGTGGTCTAGATGGTCAGGACTATTTATCGGCTGGGAGAACAAAGAACCCAGGAGCCTGAGGCACCTGCAAGAAAAGGTGATCAGCATTTATGGAATTGGATGTATATATATATTTATACATGTATATATATACTTATATATATATCCATAAATATATATATAAATATCACAACTCAAAACTGCACTATTATTAGTGCAGAATAACAAATGAAGTAATAGCTGACCTCACTGACCAACAACTGAACTGACTAGCTCAACAGTGACCGACAGACTAGCTTGTGGTCTAGATGGTCAGGACTATTTATCGGCTGGGAGAACAAAGAACCCAGGAGCCTGAGGCACCTGCAAGAAAAGGTGATCAGCATTTATGGAATTGGATGTATATATATATATTTATACATGTATATATATACTTATATATATATCCATAAATATATATATAAATATCACAACTCAAAACTGCACTATTATTAGTGCAGAATAACAACTGAAGTAATAGCTGACCTCACTGACCAACAACTGAACTGACTAGCTCAACAGTGACCGACAGACTAGCTTGTGGTCTAGATGGTCAGGACTATTTATCGGCTGGGAGAACAAAGAACCCAGGAGCCTGAGGCACCTGCAAGAAAAGGTGATCAGCATTTATAGAATTGGATGTATATATATATATTTATACATGTATATATATACTTATATATATATCCATATATATATATATATATATATATATATATCACAACTCAAAACTGCACTATTATTAGTGCAGAATAACAACTGAAGTAATAGCTGACCTCACTGACCAACAACTGAACTGACTAGCTCAACAATGACCGACAGACTAGCTTGTGGTCTAGATGGTCAGGACTATTTATCGGCTGGGAGAACAAAGAACCCAGGAGCCTGAGGCACCTGCAAGAAAAGGTGATCAGCATTTATGGAATTGGATGTATATATTTATACATGTATATATATACTTATATATATATATCCATAAATATATATATATAAATATCACAACTCAAAACTGCACTATTATTAGTGCAGAATAACAAATGAAGTAATAGCTGACCTCACTGACCAACAACTGAACTGACTAGCTCAACAGTGACCGACAGACTAGCTTGTGGTCTAGATGGTCAGGACTATTTATCGGCTGGGAGAACAAAGAACCCAGGAGCCTGAGGCACCTGCAAGAAAAGGTGATCAGCATTTATGGAATTGGATGTATATATATATTTATACATGTATATATATACTTATATATATATATCCATAAATATATATATATAAATATCACAACTCAAAACTGCACTATTATTAGTGCAGAATAACAAATGAAGTAATAGCTGACCTCACTGACCAACAACTGAACTGACTAGCTCAACAGTGACCGACAGACTAGCTTGTGGTCTAGATGGTCAGGACTATTTATCGGCTGGGAGAACAAAGAACCCAGGAGCCTGAGGCACCTGCAAGAAAAGGTGATCAGCATTTATGGAATTGGATATATATATATATATATATTTATACATGTATATATATACTTATATATATCCATAAATATATATATAAATATCACAACTCAAAACTGCACTATTATTAGTGCAGAATAACACATGAAGTAATAGCTGACCTCACTGACCAACAACTGAACTGACTAGCTCAACAGTGACCGACAGACTAGCTTGTGGTCTAGATGGTCAGGACTATTTATCGGCTGGGAGAACAAAGAACCCAGGAGCCTGAGGCACCTGCAAGAAAAGGTGATCAGCATTTATAGAATTGGATGTATATATATATATTTATACATGTATATATATACTTATATATATCCATAAATATATATATAAATATCACAACTCAAAACTGCACTATTATTAGTGCAGAATAACAACTGAAGTAATAGCTGACCTCACTGACCAACAACTGAACTGACTAGCTCAACAGTGACCGACAGACTAGCTTGTGGTCTAGATGGTCAGGACTATTTATCGGCTGGGAGAACAAAGAACCCAGGAGCCTGAGGCACCTGCAAGAAAAGGTGATCAGCATTTATAGAATTGGATGTATATATATATATTTATACATGTATATATATACTTATATATATATCCATAAATATATATATAAATATCACAACTCAAAACTGCACTATTATTAGTGCAGAATAACAACTGAAGTAATAGCTGACCTCACTGACCAACAACTGAACTGACTAGCTCAACAATGACCGACAGACTAGCTTGTGGTCTAGATGGTCAGGACTATTTATCGGCTGGGAGAACAAAGAACCCAGGAGCCTGAGGCACCTGCAAGAAAAGGTGATCAGCATTTATGGAATTGGATGTATATATATATTTATACATGTATATATATACTTATATATATATATCCATAAATATATATATATAAATATCACAACTCAAAACTGCACTATTATTAGTGCAGAATAACAAATGAAGTAATAGCTGACCTCACTGACCAACAACTGAACTGACTAGCTCAACAGTGACCGACAGACTAGCTTGTGGTCTAGATGGTCAGGACTATTTATCGGCTGGGAGAACAAAGAACCCAGGAGCCTGAGGCACCTGCAAGAAAAGGTGATCAGCATTTATAGAATTGGATGTATATATATATATTTATACATGTATATATATACTTATATATATCCATAAATATATATATAAATATCACAACTCAAAACTGCACTATTATTAGTGCAGAATAACAACTGAAGTAATAGCTGACCTCACTGACCAACAACTGAACTGACTAGCTCAACAGTGACCGACAGACTAGCTTGTGGTCTAGATGGTCAGGACTATTTATCGGCTGGGAGAACAAAGAACCCAGGAGCCTGAGGCACCTGCAAGAAAAGGTGATCAGCATTTATAGAATTGGATGTATATATATATATTTATACATGTATATATATACTTATATATATCCATAAATATATATATAAATATCACAACTCAAAACTGCACTATTATTAGTGCAGAATAACAACTGAAGTAATAGCTGACCTCACTGACCAACAACTGAACTGACTAGCTCAACAGTGACCGACAGACTAGCTTGTGGTCTAGATGGTCAGGACTATTTATCGGCTGGGAGAACAAAGAACCCAGGAGCCTGAGGCACCTGCAAGAAAAGGTGATCAGCATTTATAGAATTGGATGTATATATATATATTTATACATGTATATATATACTTATATATATCCATAAATATATATATAAATATCACAACTCAAAACTGCACTATTATTAGTGCAGAATAACAACTGAAGTAATAGCTGACCTCACTGACCAACAACTGAACTGACTAGCTCAACAGTGACCGACAGACTAGCTTGTGGTCTAGATGGTCAGGACTATTTATCGGCTGGGAGAACAAAGAACCCAGGAGCCTGAGGCACCTGCAAGAAAAGGTGATCAGCATTTATGGAATTGGATATATATATATATATATTTATACATGTATATATATATACTTATATATATCCATAAATATATATATAAATATCACAACTCAAAACTGCACTATTATTAGTGCAGAATAACAACTGAAGTAATAGCTGACCTCACTGACCAACAACTGAACTGACTAGCTCAACAGTGACCGACAGACTAGCTTGTGGTCTAGATGGTCAGGACTATTTATCGGCTGGGAGAACAAAGAACCCAGGAGCCTGAGGCACCTGCAAGAAAAGGTGATCAGCATTTATAGAATTGGATGTATATATATATATTTATACATGTATATATATACTTATATATATCCATAAATATATATATAAATATCACAACTCAAAACTGCACTATTATTAGTGCAGAATAACAACTGAAGTAATAGCTGACCTCACTGACCAACAACTGAACTGACTAGCTCAACAGTGACCGACAGACTAGCTTGTGGTCTAGATGGTCAGGACTATTTATCGGCTGGGAGAACAAAGAACCCAGGAGCCTGAGGCACCCGCAAGAAAAGGTGATCAGCATTTATGGAATTGGATATATATGTATATATATATATATATATATTTATACATGTATATATATACATGTATATATATACTTATATATATATCCATATATATATATAT
>OZ012664.1:1906470-1909445 GCA_963942545.1 Oxycera nigricornis
TCAAAACTGCACTATTATTAGTGCAGAATAACAAATGAAGTAATAGCTGACCTCACTGACCAACAACTGAACTGACTAGCTCAACAGTGACCGACAGACTAGCTTGTGGTCTAGATGGTCAGGACTATTTATCGGCTGGGAGAACAAAGAACCCAGGAGCCTGAGGCACCTGCAAGAAAAGGTGATCAGCATTTATAGAATTGGATGTATATATATATATTTATACATGTATATATATACTTATATATATATCCATAAATATATATATAAATATCACAACTCAAAACTGCACTATTATTAGTGCAGAATAACAACTGAAGTAATAGCTGACCTCACTGACCAACAACTGAACTGACTAGCTCAACAGTGACCGACAGACTAGCTTGTGGTCTAGATGGTCAGGACTATTTATCGGCTGGGAGAACAAAGAACCCAGGAGCCTGAGGCACCTGCAAGAAAAGGTGATCAGCATTTATGGAATTGGATATATATATATATATATTTATACATGTATATATATATACTTATATATATCCATAAATATATATATAAATATCACAACTCAAAACTGCACTATTATTAGTGCAGAATAACAAATGAAGTAATAGCTGACCTCACTGACCAACAACTGAACTGACTAGCTCAACAGTGACCGACAGACTAGCTTGTGGTCTAGATGGTCAGGACTATTTATCGGCTGGGAGAACAAAGAACCCAGGAGCCTGAGGCACCTGCAAGAAAAGGTGATCAGCATTTATGGAATTGGATGTATATATATATTTATACATGTATATATATACTTATATATATATATCCATAAATATATATATATAAATATCACAACTCAAAACTGCACTATTATTAGTGCAGAATAACAAATGAAGTAATAGCTGACCTCACTGACCAACAACTGAACTGACTAGCTCAACAGTGACCGACAGACTAGCTTGTGGTCTAGATGGTCAGGACTATTTATCGGCTGGGAGAACAAAGAACCCAGGAGCCTGAGGCACCTGCAAGAAAAGGTGATCAGCATTTATAGAATTGGATGTATATATATATATTTATACATGTATATATATACTTATATATATATCCATAAATATATATATAAATATCACAACTCAAAACTGCACTATTATTAGTGCAGAATAACAACTGAAGTAATAGCTGACCTCACTGACCAACAACTGAACTGACTAGCTCAACAGTGACCGACAGACTAGCTTGTGGTCTAGATGGTCAGGACTATTTATCGGCTGGGAGAACAAAGAACCCAGGAGCCTGAGGCACCTGCAAGAAAAGGTGATCAGCATTTATGGAATTGGATGTATATATATATATATATTTATACATGTATATATATACTTATATATATATCCATAAATATATATATAAATATCACAACTCAAAACTGCACTATTATTAGTGCAGAATAACAAATGAAGTAATAGCTGACCTCACTGACCAACAACTGAACTGACTAGCTCAACAATGACCGACAGACTAGCTTGTGGTCTAGATGGTCAGGACTATTTATCGGCTGGGAGAACAAAGAACCCAGGAGCCTGAGGCACCTGCAAGAAAAGGTGATCAGCATTTATAGAATTGGATGTATATATATATATTTATACATGTATATATATACTTATATATATATCCATATATATATATATAAATATCACAACTCAAAACTGCACTATTATTAGTGCAGAATAACAACTGAAGTAATAGCTGACCTCACTGACCAACAACTGAACTGACTAGCACAACAATGACCGACAGACTAGCTTGTGGTCTAGATGGTCAGGACTATTTATCGGCTGGGAGAACAAAGAACCCAGGAGCCTGAGGCACCTGCAAGAAAAGGTGATCAGCATTTATGGAATTGGATATATATATATATATATATATATATATATATATATATATATATATATATATATATATTTATACATGTATATATATACTTATATATATATCCATAAATATATATATAAATATCACAACTCAAAACTGCACTATTATTAGTGCAGAATAACAAATGAAGTAATAGCTGACCTCACTGACCAACAACTGAACTGACTAGCTCAACAATGACCGACAGACTAGCTTGTGGTCCAGATGGTCAGGACTATTTATCGGCTGGGAGAACAAAGAACCCAGGAGCCTGAGGCACCTGCAAGAAAAGGTGATCAGCATTTATAGAATTGGATGTATATATATATATTTATACATGTATATATATACTTATATATATCCATAAATATATATATAAATATCACAACTCAAAACTGCACTATTATTAGTGCAGAATAACAAATGAAGTAATAGCTGACCTCACTGACCAACAACTGAACTGACTAGCTTAACAATGACCGACAGACTAGCTTGTGGTCTAGATGGTCAGGACTATTTATCGGCTGGGAGAACAAAGAACCCAGGAGCCTGAGGCACCTGCAAGAAAAGGTGATCAGCATTTATAGAATTGGATGTATATATATATATTTATACATGTATATATATACTTATATATATATATCCATAAATATATATATATAAATATCACAACTCAAAACTGCACTATTATTAGTGCAGAATAACAAATGAAGTAATAGCTGACCTCACTGACCAACAACTGAACTGACTAGCTCAACAATGACCGACAGACTAGCTTGTGGTCTAGATGGTCAGGACTATTTATCGGCTGGGAGAACAAAGAACCCAGGAGCCTGAGGCACCTGCAAGAAAAGGTGATCAGCATTTATGGAATTGGATGTATATATATATTTATACATGTATATATATACTTATATATATATCCATAAATATATATATAAATATCACAACTCAAAACTGCACTATTATTAGTGCAGAATAACAACTGAAGTAATAGCTGACCTCACTGACCAACAACTGAACTGACTAGCTCAACAGTGACCGACAGACTAGCTTGTGGTCTAGATGGTCAGGAC
>OZ012664.1:1909645-1951968 GCA_963942545.1 Oxycera nigricornis
AGGAGCCTGAGGCACCTGCAAGAAAAGGTGATCAGCATTTATGGAATTGGATGTATATATATATATATATATTTATACATGTATATATATACTTATATATATATCCATAAATATATATATATAAATATCACAACTCAAAACTGCACTATTATTAGTGCAGAATAACAACTGAAGTAATAGCTGACCTCACTGACCAACAACTGAACTGACTAGCTCAACAGTGACCGACAGACTAGCTTGTGGTCTAGATGGTCAGGACTATTTATCGGCTGGGAGAACAAAGAACCCAGGAGCCTGAGGCACCTGCAAGAAAAGGTGATCAGCATTTATGGAATTGGATATATATATATATAGATATTTATACATGTATATATATACTTATATATATCCATAAATATATATATAAATATCACAACTCAAAACTGCACTATTATTAGTGCAGAATAACAAATGAAGTAATAGCTGACCTCACTGACCAACAACTGAACTGACTAGCTCAACAGTGACCGACAGACTAGCTTGTGGTCTAGATGGTCAGGACTATTTATCGGCTGGGAGAACAAAGAACCCAGGAGCCTGAGGCACCTGCAAGAAAAGGTGATCAGCATTTATAGAATTGGATGTATATATATATTTATACATGTATATATATACTTATATATATATCCATAAATATATATATAAATATCACAACTCAAAACTGCACTATTATTAGTGCAGAATAACAAATGAAGTAATAGCTGACCTCACTGACCAACAACTGAACTGACTAGCTCAACAATGACCGACAGACTAGCTTGTGGTCTAGATGGTCAGGACTATTTATCGGCTGGGAGAACAAAGAACCCAGGAGCCTGAGGCACCTGCAAGAAAAGGTGATCAGCATTTATGGAATTGGATGTATATATATATATATATATTTATACATGTATATATATACTTATATATATATCCATAAATATATATATATAAATATCACAACTCAAAACTGCACTATTATTAGTGCAGAATAACAAATGAAGTAATAGCTGACCTCACTGACCAACAACTGAACTGACTAGCTCAACAGTGACCGACAGACTAGCTTGTGGTCTAGATGGTCAGGACTATTTATCGGCTGGGAGAACAAAGAACCCAGGAGCCTGAGGCACCTGCAAGAAAAGGTGATCAGCATTTATGGAATTGGATGTATATATATATTTATACATGTATATATATATACTTATATATATATATCCATAAATATATATATAAATATCACAACTCAAAACTGCACTATTATTAGTGCAGAATAACAAATGAAGTAATAGCTGACCTCACTGACCAACAACTGAACTGACTAGCTCAACAGTGACCGACAGACTAGCTTGTGGTCTAGATGGTCAGGACTATTTATCGGCTGGGAGAACAAAGAACCCAGGAGCCTGAGGCACCTGCAAGAAAAGGTGATCAGCATTTATAGAATTGGATGTATATATATATATTTATACATGTATATATATACTTATATATATATATCCATAAATATATATATAAATATCACAACTCAAAACTGCACTATTGTTAGTGCAGAATAACAAATGAAGTAATAGCTGACCTCACTGACCAACAACTGAACTGACTAGCTCAACAGTGACCGACAGACTAGCTTGTGGTCTAGATGGTCAGGACTATTTATCGGCTGGGAGAACAAAGAACCCAGGAGCCTGAGGCACCTGCAAGAAAAGGTGATCAGCATTTATGGAATTGGATATATATATATATATATATATTTATACATGTATATATATACTTATATATATCCATAAATATATATATAAATATCACAACGCAAAACTGCACTATTATTAGTGCAGAATAACAAATGAAGTAATAGCTGACCTCACTCACCAACAACTGAACTGACTAGCTCAACAATGACCGACAGACTAGCTTGTGGTCTAGATGGTCAGGACTATTTATCGGCTGGGAGAACAAAGAACCCAGGAGCCTGAGGCACCTGCAAGAAAAGGTGATCAGCATTTATGGAATTGGATATATATATATATAGATATTTATACATGTATATATATACTTATATATATCCATAAATATATATATAAATATCACAACTCAAAACTGCACTATTATTAGTGCAGAATAACAAATGAAGTAATAGCTGACCTCACTGACCAACAACTGAACTGACTAGCTCAACAGTGACCGACAGACTAGCTTGTGGTCTAGATGGTCAGGACTATTTATCGGCTGGGAGAACAAAGAACCCAGGAGCCTGAGGCACCTGCAAGAAAAGGTGATCAGCATTTATAGAATTGGATGTATATATATATTTATACATGTATATATATACTTATATATATATCCATAAATATATATATAAATATCACAACTCAAAACTGCACTATTATTAGTGCAGAATAACAAATGAAGTAATAGCTGACCTCACTGACCAACAACTGAACTGACTAGCTCAACAATGACCGACAGACTAGCTTGTGGTCTAGATGGTCAGGACTATTTATCGGCTGGGAGAACAAAGAACCCAGGAGCCTGAGGCACCTGCAAGAAAAGGTGATCAGCATTTATGGAATTGGATGTATATATATATATATATTTATACATGTATATATATACTTATACATATATCCATAAATATATATATATAAATATCACAACTCAAAACTGCACTATTATTAGTGCAGAATAACAAATGAAGTAATAGCTGACCTCACTGACCAACAACTGAACTGACTAGCTCAACAGTGACCGACAGACTAGCTTGTGGTCTAGATGGTCAGGACTATTTATCGGCTGGGAGAACAAAGAACCCAGGAGCCTGAGGCACCTGCAAGAAAAGGTGATCAGCATTTATGGAATTGGATGTATATATATATTTATACATGTATATATATATACTTATATATATATATCCATAAATATATATATAAATATCACAACTCAAAACTGCACTATTATTAGTGCAGAATAACAAATGAAGTAATAGCTGACCTCACTGACCAACAACTGAACTGACTAGCTCAACAGTGACCGACAGACTAGCTTGTGGTCTAGATGGTCAGGACTATTTATCGGCTGGGAGAACAAAGAACCCAGGAGCCTGAGGCACCTGCAAGAAAAGGTGATCAGCATTTATAGAATTGGATGTATATATATATATTTATACATGTATATATATACTTATATATATATATCCATAAATATATATATAAATATCACAACTTAAAACTGCACTATTATTAGTGCAGAATAACAAATGAAGTAATAGCTGACCTCACTGACCAACAACTGAACTGACTAGCTCAACAGTGACCGACAGACTAGCTTGTGGTCTAGATGGTCAGGACTATTTATCGGCTGGGAGAACAAAGAACCCAGGAGCCTGAGGCACCTGCAAGAAAAGGTGATCAGCATTTATGGAATTGGATGTATATATATATTTATACATGTATATATATATACTTATATATATATATCCATAAATATATATATAAATATCACAACTCAAAACTGCACTATTATTAGTGCAGAATAACAAATGAAGTAATAGCTGACCTCACTGACCAACAACTGAACTGACTAGCTCAACAGTGACCGACAGACTAGCTTGTGGTCTAGATGGTCAGGACTATTTATCGGCTGGGAGAACAAAGAACCCAGGAGCCTGAG
Organism: Oxycera nigricornis; assembly: GCA_963942545.1. Classification (NCBI taxonomy): domain Eukaryota; kingdom Metazoa; phylum Arthropoda; class Insecta; order Diptera; family Stratiomyidae; genus Oxycera; species Oxycera nigricornis. Next base: position 1,913,333 of record OZ012664.1, read on the forward strand.
GCACCTGCAAGAAAAGGTGATCAGCATTTATAGAATTGGATGTATATATATATATTTATACATGTATATATATACTTATATATATATCCATAAATATATATATATAAATATCACAACTCAAAACTGCACTATTATTAGTGCAGAATAACAAATGAAGTAATAGCTGACCTCACTGACCAACAACTGAACTGACTAGCTCAACAGTGACCGACAGACTAGCTTGTGGTCTAGATGGTCAGGACTATTTATCGGCTGGGAGAACAAAGAACCCAGGAGCCTGAGGCACCTGCAAGAAAAGGTGATCAGCATTTATGGAATTGGATGTATATATATATTTATACATGTATATATATATACTTATATATATATATCCATAAATATATATATAAATATCACAACTCAAAACTGCACTATTATTAGTGCAGAATAACAAATGAAGTAATAGCTGACCTCACTGACCAACAACTGAACTGACTAGCTCAACAGTGACCGACAGACTAGCTTGTGGTCTAGATGGTCAGGACTATTTATCGGCTGGGAGAACAAAGAACCCAGGAGCCTGAGGCACCTGCAAGAAAAGGTGATCAGCATTTATAGAATTGGATGTATATATATATTTATACATGTATATATATACTTATATATCCATAAATATATATATAAATATCACAACTCAAAACTGCACTATTATTAGTGCAGAATAACAAATGAAGTAATAGCTGACCTCACTGACCAACAACTGAACTGACTAGCTCAACAATGACCGACAGACTAGCTTGTGGTCTAGATGGTCAGGACTATTTATCGGCTGGGAGAACAAAGAACCCAGGAGCCTGAGGCACCTGCAAGAAAAGGTGATCAGCATTTATGGAATTGGATGTATATATATATTTATACATGTATATATATATACTTATATATATATATCCATAAATATATATATAAATATCACAACTCAAAACTGCACTATTATTAGTGCAGAATAACAAATGAAGTAATAGCTGACCTCACTGACCAACAACTGAACTGACTAGCTCAACAGTGACCGACAGACTAGCTTGTGGTCTAGATGGTCAGGACTATTTATCGGCTGGGAGAACAAAGAACCCAGGAGCCTGAGGCACCTGCAAGAAAAGGTGATCAGCATTTATGGAATTGGATGTATATATATATTTATACATGTATATATATATACTTATATATATATATCCATAAATATATATATAAATATCACAACTCAAAACTGCACTATTATTAGTGCAGAATAACAAATGAAGTAATAGCTGACCTCACTGACCAACAACTGAACTGACTAGCTCAACAGTGACCGACAGACTAGCTTGTGGTCTAGATGGTCAGGACTATTTATCGGCTGGGAGAACAAAGAACCCAGGAGCCTGAGGCACCTGCAAGAAAAGGTGATCAGCATTTATAGAATTGGATGTATATATATATTTATACATGTATATATATACTTATATATATATCCATAAATATATATATAAATATCACAACTCAAAACTGCACTATTATTAGTGCAGAATAACAACTGAAGTAATAGCTGACCTCACTGACCAACAACTGAACTGACTAGCTCAACAGTGACCGACAGACTAGCTTGTGGTCTAGATGGTCAGGACTATTTATCGGCTGGGAGAACAAAGAACCCAGGAGCCTGAGGCACCTGCAAGAAAAGGTGATCAGCATTTATGGAATTGGATGTATATATATATTTATACATGTATATATATACTTATATATATATCCATAAATATATATATATAAATATCACAACTCAAAACTGCACTATTATTAGTGCAGAATAACAAATGAAGTAATAGCTGACCTCACTGACCAACAACTGAACTGACTAGCTCAACAGTGACCGACAGACTAGCTTGTGGTCTAGATGGTCAGGACTATTTATCGGCTGGGAGAACAAAGAACCCAGGAGCCTGAGGCACCTGCAAGAAAAGGTGATCAGCATTTATAGAATTGGATGTATATATATATATTTATACATGTATATATATACTTATATATATATCCATAAATATATATATATAAATATCACAACTCAAAACTGCACTATTATTAGTGCAGAATAACAAATGAAGTAATAGCTGACCTCACTGACCAACAACTGAACTGACTAGCTCAACAGTGACCGACAGACTAGCTTGTGGTCTAGATGGTCAGGACTATTTATCGGCTGGGAGAACAAAGAACCCAGGAGCCTGAGGCACCTGCAAGAAAAGGTGATCAGCATTTATAGAATTGGATGTATATATATATATTTATACATGTATATATATACTTATATATATATATCCATAAATATATATATAAATATCACAACTCAAAACTGCACTATAATTAGTGCAGAATAACAACTGAAGTAATAGCTGACCTCACTGACCAACAACTGAACTGACTAGCTCAACAGTGACCGACAGACTAGCTTGTGGTCTAGATGGTCAGGACTATTTATCGGCTGGGAGAACAAAGAACCCAGGAGCCTGAGGCACCTGCAAGAAAAGGTGATCAGCATTTATGGAATTGGATGTATATATATATATATATATATATATATATATATATATATATATATATATATTTATACATGTATATATATACTTATATATATATCCATAAATATATATATAAATATCACAACTCAAAACTGCACTATTATTAGTGCAGAATAACAACTGAAGTAATAGCTGACCTCACTCACCAACAACTGAACTGACTAGCTCAACAATGACCGACAGACTAGCTTGTGGTCTAGATGGTCAGGACTATTTATCGGCTGGGAGAACAAAGAACCCAGGAGCCTGAGGCGCCTGCAAGAAAAGGTGATCAGCATTTATGGAATTGGATGTATATATATATTTATACATGTATATATATACTTATATATATATCCATAAATATATATATATAAATATCACAACTCAAAACTGCACTATTATTAGTGCAGAATAACAAATGAAGTAATAGCTGACCTCACTGACCAACAACTGAACTGACTAGCTCAACAGTGACCGACAGACTAGCTTGTGGTCTAGATGGTCAGGACTATTTATCGGCTGGGAGAACAAAGAACCCAGGAGCCTGAGGCACCTGCAAGAAAAGGTGATCAGCATTTATAGAATTGGATGTATATATATATATTTATACATGTATATATATACTTATATATATATATCCATAAATATATATATAAATATCACAACTCAAAACTGCACTATTATTAGTGCAGAATAACAACTGAAGTAATAGCTGACCTCACTGACCAACAACTGAACTGACTAGCTCAACAGTGACCGACAGACTAGCTTGTGGTCTAGATGGTCAGGACTATTTATCGGCTGGGAGAACAAAGAACCCAGGAGCCTGAGGCACCTGCAAGAAAAGGTGATCAGCATTTATAGAATTGGATGGGGACAATCACGCCTAATAAATTGGATACTATATCGATTCTTATCGTCCGGGAAATACTTACTGAAATATAAATACGAAGAATCACTAAAAATTGATGGAGAGAGTGATTTGAAGAAGACAGAGCTAATTTTAGTCAGTAGAAATTCGGCATGAAAGCCGATCGATACCTTTGGAAGTTTCCACCTTCCAACGTTGAAAAAAAATTACGGATTCAGTGAAAACTGTAGGAGCAGATCCAGCTTCGTCATTTGGATAAAGGATAGCAAAATAGATGACTCTGGAGATCGTGTGGTGATGGTTGAGAATGATTGAATTAGTTGTTCAATGAAAATATAAATAAATAAGTTTAAGAGAATATCAACTTAAGACTTTTCTTGAGTTTTCTCCCTCCCGAATCATTTTCAGCGTGAGGTAAGTTCCATTAGGTGGGCCCAGTGCGCAATACGTGTGCAGTCACGCAAGCGTTCGACCATGGTATGGTTGGCCCAGGGAGCTGGATATGCGCCTAGCGATTTGTTCGTCGTCCTAGCGAAAATTGTATGGTCACTTGAGAGTTAATTTGTTCACGCAGTTTTTTTTAGTCGTTAGTTAATATCAGGAGGTTTCCCGTTTTTTGCTATAATAAAGAAGTTGATTTTTGGCATTCACTGATTGATTTTTGGCTTCGTGGTCGTTTTTTGAAAGTATAGCCTCAAACACTTTGTTTCCCAATGCTCGAAACGTTTCCCTCAGTCTAGGCTCAATTATCACTTAAACGAACATGTTTATTTAACTCTTTCCAAGGCAAATTACGTTATTTTGCTAAAGAATTTGTTGGAAACCGTGGACTTGCGTGGATAGGACACACGACTACGAGCAACCGTGAGCTGACACGGCGCGTGATCTCATGCGCCATGGGAAACTATTCGCTCGGGCTATTCGTACATTAATTAAGATATTTCAACAGTTTATCATATTTTCCGATAGCACCCTTCCCTCTATACAATCAGGAGTACTTTTAACTGACTACAATTCGATCGAGGTTTCTGCTACGACCAATGAATCGAAGTCTTTCGTTTCACCTGCAACTTGGTACCGGCGAAACAGTCACGATAAAGCCAGGCTTGATGCGATAAATAACAGCTAGCATTCAAAGGATTGATTGGTACGCAATCTTCAAGAAGCAAGTTTCAATAACGGACCAAGCTTAGCTCTGCTCGCCGAACTGGTTTCTCACCAATGAGCAACGGTAAGCATGTTGGCAATAATTGTCTTTCGCGCAACATTAACAAAATCTTTCAGATACATATTCGTCAATTCAAAACGAAACGATACAACGGCAGCAAAGTGTCGTTGTTGGGCGCATGCAATTGCCTTCTGGTAGCGACGACCAAGACGACGACTACGATGACGACAAGTGGCACAGGTACGAGAAAGTTGTTAAGAGCGGTTTCTAAGTTATTCACAGATCGACTTAGTACCTGCACAAGATACAGGTATATTTAACCCATGAGTGGTGTTTGTCAGCGCTGAACCGATCGCGCGACGTATGTATGCGTATTTGGCTGTGGTTGAATTCTTGGCTGCAATCGAAATAAGAAAAGTCGGTACTCGGAGGGTGTTGGCGGGGTGGTGTCTTCAGCAACCTGGCTTTTATACACATTTGCATCAGTGTTTCTTGGAAGTTTTTTTTATTGTTGTTGTTGTTATTACTGCAAAGGTGCGATTACTTTGTTAGTCGTGTGTGCCAGGTATGGTCGTCGAGTACTTTTAGTAGTTTACTCCGATCGCGTGTGTACTTACTTCTTTCGCTTGCTTCCCGTTCGATCGTATTTTAAATCAGTGAATCGAAACGATGTCGCCATCGTTCATATTATGAAAAATGTAAGGATTAACATCCAACCCGGGATCGTGCAGAGTCTCTTCCACGGATCATTTCTTGTCGCGATCGTGTTCTAACCGTGTTAAAAACAAGAAATTCGAAAGGAAGATGTGGTGCTTAGAAATATCCGAAAATGTGTCCGTCGCGGCTACGCTTGTCTCGAATATGTGTAAAGTTTGATCGGACCGAAGGACGCTACCCCGATCCATTCCCGATCAAATACATGTATTGATAACGTGCTTTTCAAACCGATCATCAAAAGTGGCATAAAAAAACACCACCAGGAACCAGTGATCGATTTCTGACACACTTTCCATCCTAGCCGCGCCGAAGCTCTAGCACTTAGTCTTATCTAGATTCGTGTATTCAAAGCGTTCTAGACCACACTGTATAGCTGTACACTGGACGAGTGCGGAAATCGTTTAGAAATTGCCAGAGGAGAATTTGCTAAATTGGTCATGTGAAGCAACAAAAAAAGATTCCGTCTGTTGTTTGTTTCAATTTAAAGACACAATATTTCTGAGTCATGTGAATGGAAATTGGATTACTGTCTATCATCCCACCAGCTGTCGTGAAAGAGATACGAAACCTACATTCTAGCACAAGATTTCCATCCACTAGAAAATATAGATTGCCGCGAAACTATAAAATTTTTGCAGATATTTTAACAAAAATATCTTCGGCTGTCACAATCATAGATAGTGGTAGTGTATGTTTTTTTTTTCGAGGGAAAAAGCTTGAGAAACAGGTCTTCAGTGTATGATTTGCGTTGTTTTTTATATGCGAGTTAAATTTTGAATTAAGTCAAGTGATGCTGACTAACTACCGATTGTGTGTGATTACAGGGCATGAAGGCCTTAATATAAAAAAAATATCATCTATTCTTTTTGTGGATTACCAGTGCAACGTCAGTTATACAAACGTTTCCATTCAGTGATCCTAAATGTTTGCCAATAGAATCCTTGAAAGCTATTGTATTTAACTGTTGATCATTTGATTGTGACAAGCATTTATAAGGACGACATTCGGACTATAGATGAAACATACGGTAAGATAATCCATTATCATTGTCACAAAAACATGTGTTTATGATTCATGCTTTTGAAAGCACCTCAAAACGTTTTGCCTGTCACGAAGATGATTTTGTTTGATAAATAAATAAGTTGAACGCTTGTATAGTTGTTTCAAACGGCTCACCAAGGTTTTTAAATTGCGTGCAAAAGGCAGAAGAGTGGGACAACGGGGACCAGTGGACGAAGGTACTGTGTCAGTGTACCCCGGATGGCTCAAAAACGGAAACCGGTGCGGAAGCCGAATTTTTTTCCGAGCACTAGAGCCTGAATGAATCGTTGCAGCTCCTCGAGTACTGCACAGTTGTACAGGCGGAGTTAGCGGTAGTTTTGCGAGCGTCGAGGTCAGGTGACCATTAGATTACTGGAATCGGTCGTAGTGTCATCCAAATTGGTTAAGACTTGTAGGTCTGAACTGAAGAGAAACGAACGAGCCCTGTGTTGGGTTGCTGGGCACAGTGAGCTGCAAGGATCAGAGTGGATCAGAGGGATCCCTCGGCTTGCAAACGTACGAGGCGGTGAGAATGGGAGTCTCGATGCAAGTTCTCAGACAGAATATAAAGGAATCAGTCTACGAACTAGCATTAAGGCGATTTGGGCGGATGTGGCACTGCTTGAAGCTACTCTTAGTCTGTTAGCTCTGAATTGTGATTCAACGAGGAACCTTTTGGGTGTACTGACGGGCCATATGGGTTTCAATGGAAACGCAAGGTGAATCGGGCACCCAGCTAGCGATCTCTATCGGAGCTATGGCGACAAAGAGGAGACAAAGTCAGTAGAACAACATATTGTGCAAATATACGGCTCTACCTAAAAATAAATGACGACGATTGTAGCAATGTCATACCATACCCTTTCGATAAATTCTGCTGGTTCGTTAAAAAGTTCACAAAACTCAAGGTTTTCAGAAATACGTCCGTTAGGCCCGGCCCGCTCGTCCTTCGCCTAGCTCAACGTCAACAGCAGAGGTCGAGTCAAAATTCGAGACCGACCAAAAGCTTGGCCTCCTTGATATGTTATAAAGTGAATTTTGCAATGAAGACAGATTGAAAACAGATGCACAACCAGCAAAATTAATAATTTTAATTCCTGCTTAACGACCGATTTATCTGAGCTCAAACAAGGTTTCGTAAATTCGATGCATCATCCGCAACGAAAAATGTTCGATAGATTTTCTAATATACTAGCAAGTTGTTTAAATTTCACTTTTACGCCTCTCAAAATTTTTAATTAGGTTAAAATGCCCCCACGCAATAAAATACATCAAATCTCGGAACTGATCACCTTAAAATTAAACATGATTTGGATTAGATGTTTTCGGAATACGACTGTAAAGTTCACCAAGCAGAACTTGGTGTTACGAAGAATTTTTAGATATTTGCATTTCCATTTTGAATTCAAATTATTACCAGTTGAATACTCATCATACCGTTATATGGAAGAGAACTTATAATAATAAAATCCAGGTCATGGAAAGCGAAACAAAAATCGTTGAAAATTTATTCAAATATTACGTACGTTTGTGTGCTTTGAATTTATGTCGACGATTTTTTATTTACATTTTAAGCGTTTCTTTTCACGATCCATTCAAATTTATGAAAATCTCATCACAGATTCTTTTGAATCTGCAACACAACAAAACATTCCTGAACTAGCAGACAAATTTTCATTGCGATAAAAAATATTTTCTGATTTGAAAAATAGATTTTTTATTTGAAAAAAACCATTGCTGCACCCATTACAAATTTGCTTGGCTATGAAACTATTTTTTGGTTGGAGGGCAAGTGTCTGTTTGCACCAAAAACATATCTGCAACACCAGAAAAAAATGTTCAATCTAAAAACAAAGCCTTATGGGCTATGAAAAACATTCTTTCGTGTTGGAAAAAATATTTTCTCACGAAGGAAAAATATTTGCAACACTGAAAAATGGTTTTTGAGTCCGCAAGGAAGTTTTTGGATGTATGAAAAATATTTTTGGTGTTAGGAAATGTACTTTTCGTACCAAAAAAAAAAATTTTAACACCATGAAATTTTTTTCTATACTGACACAAAATTTCGTGGGCTATAAAAACATTGTTCAGTCCCAGAAAAAATATTTCCTAATCAAAAAAACCATTGCTGATGTCTTATAGAAAATATTTTACGGCCTTAAAAAAAATTTGTTTGAGTGAAGAAAAAGGTTTGCAGCAACAGAATAAAAAGTTTGAACTGCAAAATAAATATTTTTGGCTATGAAAAATATCTTTCAATCCTTAAATTTCTTTTTCCTAGCACTACAAACATTTTTCTAGCTCAAACAAGATTTTTTCTAGACCAAAAAAGGATTTCTCATTACCCAAAAAATGTTCTTACAGTTTTAAAAATTGTTTTTCCCAAGCTGCAGATTTTTTTTTGGCTCAGAAAAGATGTGCATCTTAAGCCAAACATATTTCCAAATCTTTATTTTGGAAGCGGTGTATTTTTTGCCCATTCAATAATATTTCTGAGATCAAAAAAATATATCTTATAGCCTAGGAAATTTTTGTGCAGATTCAAAAAATATTTTCTAGAGTTGCAAATATTTTTTTGATCCGGAAAATGTTTTTTTTAAAGAGAACGACTTTTTTTGCTCCAGAAAAATTATTATTTGAGTCTGAAAAAATATTATCTGGGCCAAAAACAATATTTTCAGCACTAAAAAATAGTTTGGGCTATGGAAAACAGCTTTAGGTCTTAAAAAATATTATTTTCTTTTACGGAAAAAATGGACAGTATCTGAAGACTAAAAAATTGAAAAAAAATCATTTCTGGTCTCGAAGAATATGGAAGAGACGACAAATTTTCTTCAGCAAAATGTACTGAAAAATCAGATGAAACAATTCCGTAGGAATATTTCTTCAACGAAACTAGAAACATTGATCAGTTTAGATAACTATTTGAAATAGCTACGTGTACCCGTTCGGCATCATGTTTATCAGTCAAATAAAATCATCGCCATCGCATGTTAACACTTTGAGATGTTTTCAAAAGCACGAATCATAAGCATGTGCTTTTGTGGCAATGTAAATAGGCTTTAAGTTGGTTTTTTTATATTCTGGATTCTATGGCATGCCTAAATTTAGGAAGAAGCTAAATTATAAGCTAAACTTTAATAAAATTTCTCTTTTAATTTCAGATTATTCACTGGATCAAGATTACAACAAGTGCATCTACACCATTTTGTAGTCCCGAATTGTTTCTAGTGTAACTGTGATCAGAATATCATGTCAATAAGTCCTTTATCCTAAACGATGTCAATGTTCATCGTCATGTGTTTAGTAGTGTGCTCAATTTTCAATATTCATGTGTTGTGTATGAGTGATGTTGTATTGCATATAGTGTATAAGAAAATGTATTGCAATCGTTGGTCACGTTCATTAGGATGATGATAATGAGTGATTATATTGATACACATTTGATAAAAGCGCTCTGTTCGGAACCTGACAAACGTTCTTTGCAAGAACTACAAATTATTTATTACGGTTTACAAGCACTCGAACCGTTATCAACCTATCGCGATTCAATATTACGGGCATTGTGTAAAATTGTACGTTATGAAAAGCATCAGGTCAACGAGGTTTTATTTTAGTAAGTATTTTTTGGGTTGTAGTTTTGCTATTTAAATAATGCATTTCCATGTTCAACCCCTTTAATCCTTTCTGTAAATAAATTTTAGAACGAAAAGCTTAAGTAATTTTTGACTCAATGTTTCCATTATCAGAACTATTTCAACGATCCCGATCGGCTTTAAAATCGAGAGAGTACGAGTATCTTTTAAAATTTAAATATTTATAGAATGTCCCCTTCAAATTGATGATATACAAAAATCAAATTGTAGCTTTTCCAACATCAAATGAGTTGGAAAATCACCAATTTGATTTGGAAAACCACCAATTTGATTCGGAAAACACTTAAATCGAAGTGAAAGCAGCTTTCTTTTTATATCTCTTTGCTACTTGAATTATTTCAATTGTTTAATTCTATTCTAGCACTGGTGAGCTTGCACAATGCTGGTATATATTACTATCAGGTGCAGTATTCATCGGGGGATCGATGTTCTTGCCTGGGGCAAGGTAAGTTGATTTTTTTTCGATCTAAACGTATACATTTCCGATTAGTAGAAAAGATTAAGCATGATTTGAGTTGAGTACGAAATGTCCACAAATGAATAGAACTCTTTCAATAATTCATGCTAACTTTAAGCCAATTTCCCAATGGTAATTGAAGCCAGACAAACTGATGTGGATCGGTATATGTATATCTCTATTTTGAAACACTTCCATTCAGATTCCTTCATTCAGATGGCGTTGTGTATCTGGCACTGTACTCACTCATGAGCCAGAAAAAGATATAAAACGTCTCTGAGGGCTGGATCTAGAAAAAAGGGGAAATACATAAAGATACCACTACGACAAAAGCGAACGTTCTTTACATCGGTATCCTTTATATTGGACCACAACTGAGTGAGGAAAAGGGACCATATATTATATACTAATAGCCCTTTTACGCTGTCCCGAAATCAGATAGTTTTGGCATCGTTCGTGATTTTGATCATTGCAAATTACCTCAGGCACCTAATTTGAACAAAATCGCCGACCAAAACAAACTAGTAATCGATTTCGTCACATCCAATAGATGTCACTACTTGATAGTTTCGAATTCACCACTCCATTTGACACATTATGTCAAGGAAATGCTGTGCTCTCAATCAGAGGATGGTGGTGTCTAATGCAAGAAAAATAAATCGAATTCAAGTAGGCGTGAATGCTCATCGATTATACAGATTCGATGAACCAATTAATCGATTAATTTACATTTTCTGATTAGGCCAAAATAACCGCCTCGTCGGTGTGGATTGAATTTCGTTGGATTGTCCAGAATCAAATGCGAAATAGAAATCACACGAAGTTGAGCCGCACGGGCTAAACAACATAGACGGCGGCCGATTGAATTAGGGGAGGTCTCAGATGTTTGGATGGTGTGCTGAAGACGATGGAATCAGTTTTATATCTGGCAGCTCTCTGTGTCGCGGCAACAATTTAATTCGAGACTCGGCCCGCCGCCGCCGTGGTTAGTTTGCTTTCGCCGCTCATCCAGTTGACGTCTTCCTGGCTCGGGTGAGTTTCGTTTCGCGTTGACGTAGCGGCGGGGAAGTTCGTTGTTTGTTAGGACAGGAGTCCGAAGATGTGTTTCAGGATCTCCTCCAGGCGATTTTCAAGGGAATTGAGTGCGATTTTGTGTTGAGCCGCGCGGAAAATGACAGGGAAATTCCTAGCTGGCGGCAATTGAGTTGGAAACGACGGCAGGGAATCGTGCGAATTGACCCACCAGCACTCTGCGGACGAGCTTGGTTTGTTTGATTGTCCGGGAACGGCGGTGCTGGCGGTACAGTGTTGAGTTCTTCGCGGGTGATATCGCGTGCGGGCAGATTGATTTCTCGGGAAGGGCTGTTGCGTGTCCTGCGAGACGCGCGCGGAAGGGATTGTCGTGGTCGCGTTCGCCCTCAGCTGGGACCTGGGAGTGTTGTGTTCGATCGCTTGGCGAGGGCGCGTTCTGTGGTCATCAGCCTCCTCCCCTAGCGGACGCGCAAGCGAGCCACACCGCGATTTCCGTGGAATGTGAATATTTCCCGAGACGCTGAGCTCAGCTGATATTCTTGTAGTGTTTTCGTTTCGGGGCAGTTGCGCTTGCGTTCGCCCTTGTGGCAGTTGGATGGTTGTCATCCCCTCGCTGCACAGCGCCCGTGCGAACCAGTGACGTCCGTGGACCGCCCAGTGTCGCTGGAACTTCCTGGCTTTCTTTCGTGGGTCCGTTCAGGGCGACCGCCAGTGACTCGACTCGGTTTGTGCGTGATTTACGTTGCCCCGCGGCCGCTCAGCACGGGGCGAACGTGCAGTTCTTCTTGCTTGGCCCGCAATCAGCAACCGCTGCGATACCGTTACCGTTAGAAACATTCTTCGCCAACCATTGTACTTTCTTCTTCGTTTTCGCGTCTGTTTTTGTCCTCCCGTTCGCCATGCCGTGCGCAGGCCGCCGTACGTTGCTCGTTCGCACTTTTCCAACCTAACCAACGCTTTCTCCATTCCGGGCTTGGGACCTTCAACGCGGGGACGGCGCGACGGAACTGCAACACTGGTGGGCACTGACTTGTTTTGAATGGAGCACAGAGCGCGGGGAGGCAGGCAATCGCGCATTCGATGACCGTCCGAAAGTTTACGCGTGAGTGCAGTGTGTGACGTGCCAATTGTTGTGATCGAATCCAAGCGAATAGGATCGAAGGTCAGGCGCAGATATTGCAACTACAAATGGATTTAATCGCGGCGACATAGTGCCGACTGTCCTTTTTTGTGGTAAGCGAAGTCCCTCCTCACTTCCTAGCCCAACTAGCATAGACAGCAGCCGTCACAATGGCAGACATTGTTGTACGTCAGAATTCTTCCTGGAGCGCGATTCTCGTGTCGTTCGACGTGAAACTGTTTGGATTGTTTACATGTCTCACGACGATCATCAGCGTTTTTCTTTTAATTTGCCAGCTTGCCAAAAATTATATTGCCTTCAAGCCGTTTAGCATGCGAACTCGACGATATTTGCATAAGAACGCATGACAATCAACTCCCCTTTGTAACGATTCGACAAGATATCACGAAAATAATATTATTTATTGATTACAGGACCTACGATTCGCCTATTTTCATTAATTGTGAAAAATTCCCCACCAAATTTGACTAATAAAATGGATTTCATTGAATCGAAACGAATCTTTATTGATTCTACAATAAATTCTGGTGATTTTTCAATCCACCTGGTGTATACAAAATAATAATGCAAGGGTGGACAACAAGTTAATTCCTTTCAGTTGCTTGGAAACACCGCACAATTCAATTGGAGATTATTTTAGGAATGAAGTTCGCACATGCGAATTAAAGCCCTTTTATTTGCATAATCAACAAGCGTTTTTTTCGTCGATAGGGTGTCCGAAAAATTAACACACATCATGACAATGATTTTTATTATTGGACGAACTTCCAATAATTATGCTAATAATTGTGTCAAATGACTAGTTTCTGTGGCTTAGAGATGCACATCTCTCTACTTTCTCCCTCTTTTCAGAACGCACGACATACCCCAGCTAGTTAATTCAGGGCAAGGAGCCTAACCGAGCATATCATGCGATATCGCACGCGGTAAGCTATGGAAGGGCAAGTTTGGACAGTGAAAGCAATGCCTGACGATGTCAGATAAAGTCGATCGTACAGCTTGAGTGGGCGGACCATCTGAGGGATTATTTTGTTCGTATTTTAGACTGGACGTACATGAAGTGTTGCCGTTTTGAATCTAATTAAATTCAGATTTAATCTTCAATTTTTCGTTGTCAAGAATAATGAAGATATTCGGAAGAGTGGATATTAAATTCAAACCAACAACTCCTTGCATTCTGCTCGTCGCTTCTCTCAATGAAAAAGTTCCCATTCATTTCGTGGAACGCAATACCAGCTCTAGTTTTTCAATTGGTAAAATATAAGCGGCTTTCCTGAAACCTGTTGAACTTGACATTAACATTGAAATGGAATTCCCATCTGTCTGACATTGAAACCAAACGAATTCCCGGAAAATTTAATAAACGGACAATACTTTTCCTTCATTATTTCCATTTAAAATTCAATTTGAATCAGATCCTGATGCAAGGCCATCTCTTCAATTGCATATATGCAATGCAATTGCATTAACGATGCCATAGTAAAGTCAGTGAATAGCTCTTCATTGCGAGATTTTCATCGGAATTTTCCAATGTTTCATTATAGTTGCAACTGGATATGATTCTGTTATCGTCCTTAATGCAATTGCAATTTTTCAGCAGCGTCCTTTCGAACGATGGATAAAATGCTTTCAAAGTGGATTTTCCCCGAAGAGAACTCCATTCTTTATTGGATGAAATCATATTTGATATCCTTGAATTTGTTAGTGATGAAAATCCATTTCCTGGATAATTATTACGTAGTGCATCGAACAACAGGAGCTAATAGTTCCCACGGAAATCTGATATTAATCGAAAATTCTTCTAGGTTGATTTCAGTGAAAACGTATGTTTGATGCTAAATGAAATTTAAGCTGCTTCAAGGATTTATTTATGTGAAATTCAATTCTGATTTATGTTGAAAACAATTGAATTGACATCGTGTCCTTGAAATCCCCAGCAATAATTTCAAATCAAAGCTGATTGTTGTATGATAATAAATCAAAGATGCATGCTATTTCAACATTGGTTGTATAAAAACATTGTACAGTCCTAGAAAAAATATATTTTGATCAAAAAATCATTTCTGATCCCGCAAAAAGGTTTTATGTCTTATGAAAAATATTTTACGGTCTTAAAAAATGTGTTTGGGCCAAGAAAAACGTTTGCAGCACCAGAAAAAAATTTTGAACTGAAAAATAAATATTTTTGGTTATGAAAAATATCTTTCAATCCTAAACTTTTTTTTCCTAGCACTACAAATATTTTTCTAGCTCAAACAAGATTTTTTCTAGAACCAAAAGAGGATTTCTTAATGCCCAAGAAATGTTCTTATAGTTTTAAGATTGTTTTTCCAAGTTGTGCAATTTTTTTTTTGGTCCAGAAAAGATTTTTTTTCTTAGACCAAACATATTTCCAAATCTTTATTTTGGAAGCCGTGTCTTTTTTGCCCAATCAATAGTATTTCTAAGATCAAAAATATATATCTCATAGCCTAGAAAAAATTTTGTGCAGATTCAGAAAATATTTTCTAGAGCTGCAAATATTTTTTTGATCCGGAAAATACTTGTTTCCAAAGAG
Source organism: Oxycera nigricornis (assembly GCA_963942545.1). Classification (NCBI taxonomy): domain Eukaryota; kingdom Metazoa; phylum Arthropoda; class Insecta; order Diptera; family Stratiomyidae; genus Oxycera; species Oxycera nigricornis. The sequence goes on from OZ012664.1 coordinate 1,928,546, forward strand.
AATAATAATTTTTTGTCACAAAAAAATTATTATCTGAGTCTGGAAAAAGTATCATCTGGGCCAAAACATATAATTTCAGCACTAAGGAAACAATTTCAAACCCGTTAAAAATTGTCTGGGCTATGAAAAACAGTTTTGGATCCTTGAAAATATTATTATCCCTCGCGGGAAAAATGGGCAGCATTTACAATGACGATCTTAACATATTGATGGATGGCAAATTTTTGCTATAAGCAATTTACTGCTAGGATGTACTATGGTTGAAGTCATGGCCTTTTTATTATTGACAACAAATACGTGTTTCGGCTTCACTCCTAAGCTTCTATAGTTTTTATGCCCAGATTAAACAAACAGATTTTTCTCTATTTGCCTAAACACTCGCTTTTTGAAGGCTTACCGCGTGTGCGATATTGCATGGTGTACGCCGCTAGGTCCCAAATATGCAAAGAAGATACTTTTCATAAGTTTTAAAGAAATTCAGAGATATATAAAATGAATAGTGTATAGTCAAACGATAAGCATAACCCAGTAAGATTTTTTGGAGATGACAAGAGAGGTTGGTAGGTTGATTGTAGAGGCAGCTCTCCTTTTCAGAAGTTCACTAAGACTGCAGTAGATCGATTGTGATACCACAAAAGAATGTATCCTAGGTATCTTTGAATATTTTTTTATTTAACAGCCAATTTGCCGTCTTCTATTGCAATGTATTACCAACATTGATACGATTAACAACCTCAGGAACAAATGTGTCGAGTCAGCAACACCCTCCCCTCTTCAACAAAAAAATTGCACTTTTAAATGTGATTATTTTCTTTGGAATTTTTGTGGAAATATATTGAGATTTTGATCCTGTTGGCGATTTGTAACTTTTTGAACTCCTATCTTTCGACTGTTTTCGCTGTAAATATTGATTGATTCTAACGGAACGTAAAAAAGGATGAGCTTGAATATGAGGATGAAGCGGTTCTGTTGTTTTGTATTTGAAGAGTAAAGCATGGTTTCCCATCATGGTCTTCTTTGGACCTTACAGTGACCATAAAGTGCCCGCTCATTCGACGTGGAAGTACCAGACTATCCTGAGGGAAATTTTAATCTATACCTACTCAAATGCGTAGTCATATTATTCACTTTAAGATTTAAAATTTGTATCTACGTTCGGAAAAATTGTATGTGGTGGGTCAGCGATTCATTCGAATCCATAATCCATGCCACAGTGATTTAAGATATATATTCGAAAAATTAATGTCCGAATCTCGTGTATGGGAACATCTTCTGATTTGAACGATGCAACAGTCGATCTAATTGCAAACTAGTCCTGTAATGTTGAACAGAAAGAATTACAATGGGAACAATAAGCGATGGTCTGATGCCATATGTGTGCTTTCGTATATGTGTTTTATTTTTGTTGTTATTCAAACAAACAGTGGGTGTCTGTCTATATAGATACTTTGCGCAACTAATGAGATACTACAATGCAATTAAAATGGCTTTGGGCTACGCTACACGCCCTGACGGCCCTGTCTTTAATCGAATGCGCACCACCACTCGCGCGTGAAAGACCAAAGACTGTTCTTAATTAACTCTGATGCTGAACAAGGCATAGTTCCTCCTCATCGGCTAGTGGTCATTTCCTGTCCTAATCAATTGGCTCAATGAGATGATGATGATGACCATCATCGTGATGTTGATTGTTTGCATCAGCGATTCTTCAGTAGGTGGCCGGCCCCATCCACTTGAAGCGAGCGGTAGGCAATCAGGTTACCATCAACCAGCCAAACAGTCGTCGTCGTCGTCGTCCCCCACAATATTATCTTGTCGCATTCATGAATGGATTGTTTCGTTTCGTAAAAACAAGGTCAACGCATATGATTAGACCTCCTCCTCCCTCCCCTGGCTCCACCTTAATCCCATTCGCATTCATTTTACGCTGGGCAACGACTCAATTGAGAAATTCGCTCGATGTATCTATAAAAGCATCGAAAAAATATATGCCCCCCACACACACATGAGTTTCACTTTTGCTCCAGTCAAGTATGATTTTCTGTGCATCGGTGGAATGGAGGAATTGCATTGAGTCGTGGTATCTATTCGCAGGTGTTTTTTGTCATTATTTTATTATTTTTCATTATTAGCAATGCTATTTGAACGGTTGCTAGGACAGATACATTTTAAAGTGTACGCCCGGTAATTTTAATTCACAAATCATGACGAGTTTTTGTTGAAACAAACTGTGGATGAATTTATCAGGGGATTTAATGCAATCCGCTTAGCTTTAGATTAAATTGAAAAAAAATTGCGATTACTATCTACTTATCTATACTATCCCAGATTTGCTGGAAAGTGCTGCGAAACAGAAGTTAATCGGTATAAGTGGAATCTTAGTGGAAAGATTCTCACTTTGGATTGTTGGAAAAATCTTTAAAATTGAAATTTTGATTCAAAACTGTTCGAAAAGTCTAAAACGAACGTTTCATGTCGTGCGGACACGAGTTCGTTTGGCCTCATTAGCATCAGAAGTTCAGTGGCTGCTGGCAGGCCCGCCTAGTTTGGCATATATGCAGGGTTGTTAAACCATTGTTAACCATCATATATTGCAACTATACCTCCTAATCAACTTTACATCAAAATTACGTATGCATACTAACTGACAGACGCCAGGAGAGCTCACCAGGCATAGATAAAGCTCCCTGGGCCCACCCTAACACGTCTTCACGGCTTGCGATGCCGCTAGATCCAAAACAACACAATAAACGGTTAGAAATGAAAGCGGTTCGTGTTGAAACTTAGGAAGTACTCATCATGCTGCTGGGTCTATTAAAGAACATTTGTTTTTTTTTCGGTCAAAACAACCTTTGGAGGAAAGTTTATTCAATTTGGTAGCTCTTCGCCTAAAGCTGAAGAAAAAAGCAGTCAATAATGCTCTTCAACTACAGAAGAGAAGTACATGAGGATCGCATATTAACAATAACGAGACAAAACATAAAAGCGCGAATGGATCTTCTGAAATCTAATGGATCCAGAACTTATTTTCTAAACAGGACAATGCAGCAATTCATGTGAGGTCATCAAGTGCCAAGGAGGTAACAGACACACACACACACACACATTAAATACTGAATGAAATTTTTCATATAAAACAAAAAAAAATGCAATTTTAGAATCCGCCCATTTTTGGGCATATTTCCCGGATAAATATCGAACACAATACAACCATAAACAGTCATGTTTCAATTCTGAATCTGTCTCAGCAAAAAAAAATCTGCACATTTTTCTGGTCTGTTTTCACTTCACGATCGCTTACAATGAGCAGCTGCTCTTTTTTTTATCGGCCAGAACATTATTTTGTTGCAACTGTGAAGCATTGAGTACGTCACAAAAACTAATATGTATCATCGTGAAAGTATCTCAATATATATATATATATATATATATATATATATATATATATATATATATATATATGTTATATTTATGTACGAAATTGGCGATAAGCTGGGGACGTAATGAATCATTTTGGATACTATTTTATCATGGTTCCCTCCAAAAAAAAGAATGTTATCATTTTACCGAAATGATGATGATGGACTGTGTCATAATATTATAATCAACATCAGGCAAAAGCAGAACGTATGTTTATGGTCATCGTGTGTCGTGTTTGTGACGTTGATACGTATCCAAATAGTCATAGCGGAAATTCATATCGTGAGAATTCCTTAGATATTTTAACGGTTTTTTCAAGGTAGAATGTTTGATTTGACTATCATCTTTTCTATAAATAAATTTAATAGAGGTAAATGCAATGAATTTTTATACTAAAAACATATAAAAGAAGCATTCAATGATTGCTATCTGACCATAGAGAAGAGAAGTGTATGAGTGACGCATGTCAACAACATTAGACGAGACATAAATGCGCCAATAGATCTTCTGTATGTCTAAAATACAAGGTGAATTTTTGACCCATTAATCAATTCATTGGCTTTTCTGTTCACAAATTACGTACTACAAACTCATGTCGCAATTTCCATGAAAAATGTAAACCACTTTAAATAAAATATAATTTAAATTTATACAAAAATTGGGAGAAAAAATCAACGTAAATTATATAGCATGAGGAACTGAACAGTTTCCACGAAGCGTTCCACGAATAAGGAATGAGAAATATGTCGACGATTGTAATGTTTTTTTTGCCGGAAGAATGATTGTCCAAAAACCATTGTGTGCGGTTACAATTCGGCCGACACGACATGTACTTGACTCGTCCTTGGCAGCGAAAAGGACTCCCTGTGTTCGTTTCGAGTGGAACGTGCGTGCATATTTAAAAGATTAACAAACCAACAGGAAAGCTTGAGAAAGCTTGCGCCCGCGTTGTTCGTGAAATCTGTATGAATCTATAAAATATGTATATATTTATCTATACTTGAACATTTTCATATCCTTCGTGTGCTACTTGTGTCCGATATATAGCGACAAAAGATGGCAAGCAAACAACAATATGCTTCTGCAAGAGCAACGCTAGCTGCGTCCATCTAGACTAGTCGTTGAAAATTAGATAGGAAATGGGAAATACGTTTTGGCGAATGTTGGGGAGGAGAAGAAGATCCTGGCTGTTGCTGAAACTTGCACGGGAGTAAAATGATGAAAATGTTATACAGAAACGTTGCGCGCTTTTGTAGGGGTTGTTTCATATATTTTTTACGTGGCACGAAAACAGAATGTGGTAGCATGTAATCGCTTCGAGTGCTTTTGAGGACATTTCACCCAAGCATGGAGGATAACACAGCACGCATATAAAGAAGAGCAGTCAGAAGCGATTGGCAATCCATCACGGACGTCTACCAGAATAAATTCTTTTTTTAAAAAAAACAAAGCTTGAATGCTGCTTTCATGTTCATCGTATCGCGCGTTCCATCGCATTCACCTTTTCGTCTGCATGGTAGGACGTTTTCCTAAATATAACTGCCTGTTGAAATGATAATACGATACTCCTGGAATAGTGATAGCTTGAAATAGTGATGTGTGGTATTCTAGGTGAATAGCACAAACATTCTGGTGACATCTGAAATAGTTTTGGCGGCAGATTGGACTTGTGTTGAGTGTGAAGACGGCATTTAACACGCCTATATCCTTGCTCAGATTATACGACCTGTTTCTGGTGTGTGTCGTGTGAAATGCCAATGTTAAAGCTTAACAGAAATGTTGACAGAGAAAGTGAATATTTTGCAGAAAATAAATGAGTGGAAATAGGTTGAAAGAATTCGTCCTGACCTTTGAAACATCATCCGGGAACATCAAGTCGGAAGTGATAGGATTCATCAATAGGAATCGGATGAATGGATTGACTCTTCAAAACATAATCATCAGAGAATTAGTCCTCGGCTATGCTTAAGCATAGAGTGACTCCGCAGAGACGTCGTCATCACTCTCAAGGATCAGAGCCATCTTATGAATATTCAGCAGATGCTGGAGAAGCCGATGCACCCAATAATCTCGACATCTCACGTCAGCGTAGCCAAACACATCAAGTGTCCACGAGGTCCTTATCTCCGATTTCGACCATTTCAATATCGCCATCATCCATGCCGTTCGGGTGTTTTGGCAACAAGTGGCCAGCAGGCATAAATTCAGCATTTCGCTCCAAAAATCAGCGAAGCAACAGTGATGAAGACGCGGGCGATAGCGAAGATCATGCAGACCATGACCTAACAAGCGCTGATGCACCATTGACCCCAAAGAAAACTGGTGGTTCAAACAAGGATGCGGAGAGGACACCAAGTGCTGGAACTGGCAACAGTCCTGCTCGCGCTGCAATCCCTACGTCGGCAATTACCACCGATTCCGAAACTCCACCAAACAATGCATCGAGCGAGGTGATGCGACGATGGAACTCTTTTCATTCCACCCACGGTGAATGCCATCCAAACCGTTTTCGCCGAAATCGAAAGTCCACCTCGCCTTCAATCGACGCGAGCCGCTTAAGAAAACTATCAGCAATATCACAATTGCATCAGCAAGAACAACAATGGCATCACTATGGACGACATTCCGTCCAAGACGATCTACAATTGTCCACGTCGAGAGCGTGGCAATTGAGACGTGGTAAATCCTTGGCAGAAGGTGGACCATCCACGTTAGCAATGCCGTCCGTGGAAGAGACACAATTGAGAAGTGCAAAAATTGTCCCCGCTAAACATTGCACTTATCAAAATTCCCCATTACTAACATGTCGTATTTCTGAACTGCCCAACACTGCATCGACGTCTTTGCCCAATTCAAAAGTCAGGTGAGTTAATTTTTCGAAGGGAAATTAGGAAAAAATGCACCATCAACGTCTTTGTCCGTCAATTTCGAAAAACCAAAAATCTCGGAAAAACTCTTAACACCGATTTGATCCCGTAAAAACGGAAGATACGCCAAAATATAAAATTTTAAATTTAACAACGAAAAAAATCATTTAGTAAAACTGACTTACCTTAAGTTACTAGCCTGAAATGAATCAAAAAAAATATACATTATTATTCGATTCATACAAAGCGAAATACAGATAAGAAATTAATTAATCTTAAGTGTCGTGAAAAAACTTATATTAATAAATTCTAAATACCAATAAAAACGAATGCAATATTTCTATTTTGGAAACATCCAACTAATGCCATTCAACTAAATGTGTATAAATGGTGGCAATGCGTCCTCTGTGGCATCATTGTAGACATTATATTGTTATGTTTATTTGATTAGGTCAATACATGTCAGTAATTTAATTCGGTTCGATAAAAATCAGGTTTAAAATTTGTGTTGACAGTTTTATGGGTTAGTGAAAATTATATATTGCTCCTTCTTTTGATTTTGGTTAACCAAATCCAAAAATTAGCTTAACAAAATATGAGGAAAATAAGAAAATCTTCGGGCTTTTGCATAGTTTTTGGAAACCGATTTTTAAAACATCCTTTTTTGATGAATAAAAGCTATAAAAAACGTTATGTATGATTCCCTCAATATAGAAAATATCCTTGATATGTTTTGAAGACAATTTTGTGGTCCAAGTCGTCAATGAAAATTTCGACTTCCTTGAAGGTTTTTTTTTGACCGTTCCAAGTAATAAAAAAAGAAGCCTTGAATAATTTCCACATCAGGGAAAAATCAATTTACTCGAAGCTGACAATTCACGAGAATTGAAATACTTATATGTACCTTTAAAAAATTCGTTTCATGCCTTTTGCGATCATTCATTTTAATTTAGTTTATTTTTCTGTTCTTTTACAGCTTTGGTAAACGAAATGGCGGAAGTTGTCGAAGACCCAGCGAATGTTTTGTTCTCGAGACATCAGAGATGATAGTTGTAAGTATTTCGCTATGGATTCTATAAATTAAATATAAATTTAAAGTCCAGCCTGATATTCTATAGATGCAAGTGTTTATTCATACATAAACTCTGACATATTTTTTTTTATGAACTGATTACTTATCATTATTGTTCCTCGTCAAAAAAATGGATCCTTTGATGCGAAAATCTCACAGCAAAAATCTATTTATTATCGTACAACAATCGACTTTGATTTTAAATTATTCCCGGGGATTTTAAGGACACGCTTTCAACTGAATTATTCTCAACATAAATCATAAAATGAATTCCACAGAAATGAATCCTTTGAGCGGATTAAATTCCGATTAACATTCCGTTTCCAATAAAATCATTCTAGAAGTATTTTTAATTAATATTAGAATTCCATGGAAACTATCAGCTTCTGTTGTTCTCCTGTGCACTGCGTAATAATTATCCCGGAAATGAATTTTCATTACTAACAATTTCAAGGATACCAACATGTTTTCATCCAATAATGAAATGCAATATTCGATGGAATTCCCTTCAGGGAAAATCCGCTTTGAAAACTTTCCATCCACCGTTCGAAAGGACGCTGTTGAAAAATTGCAATTGCATTAAGGGCGATAACAGAATCATATCCAATTGCGACTATAATGAAACATCGGAAAATTCCGATGAAAATCTCACAATGAAGAGCTATTCACTGACTTTACTATGGCATCGTTAATGCAATTGCATTGCATACATGCAGTTGATGAGGTGGCCTTGCATCAGGATCTGATTCAAATTGAATTTTAAATGGAAATAATGAAGGAAAAGTATTGTCCGTTTATTAAATTTTCCGGGAATTCGTTTGATTTCAATGTCAGACAGATGGGAATTCCATTTCAATGTTAATGTCAAGTTCAACAGGTTTCAGGAAAGCTGCTTATATTTTACCAATTGAAAAACTAGAGCTGGTATTGCGTTCCACGAAATGAATGGGAACTTTTTCATTAAGAAAGGAGTTTCTTAGTTTGAATTTGATATCCACTCCTCCGCATATCTTTATTATTCTTGACCCCGACAAATTGAAACTTAAATATGAATTTAATTAGATTCAAAACGGCAACACTTAGTGTACGTCCAGTCTAACATACCAACAAACTAATCCCTCAGATGGTCCGCCCACTCAAGCTGTACAATCGACTTAATCGGACATCGTCAGGCATTGCTTTCGCTGTCTAAACTCGCCCTTTCATGGCTTACTGCGTGCGATATCGCACGATATGTTCGGTTAGGCTCGCCCTCATTTAACTAGCTGGGATATGTCGTACGTTCTGAATAGGGCAGAAAGAAGAAGGATGTGCATCTGTAATACACGCAAACTAATCATTGAGAGAAGCGATATCTAATCTTCATGAATATCTTCATTTATTCTGTTTGGTGGTGTTCTCTTTTAGTCAGAATAGTTTGATCTCATTTTTAAATGATCCAGATCTGAAAAATGTTCATTCGATTAATTTGTAGGACATTTTTTCTTGTTCTTGGAAAGCCGTCAACATGCTAAGAGATTTTTTTAAAGAGATAACCCTTCCATTGTTGGTATTTTTCGGCCATTTCGATTTTTCATTTTACCGTTATCACCGTTTCACTTCAACTGAACATCGTTTCACCGAAAGGGTTGCTTTTACAACCCCCAATAAATTCTATTTATTCCTTTGCCCATTCATTTTCCTGAAATCCTCGCGCTATCCAACCAACTCCCATTCGCCATAAACGGCAAATGTCCCTGTTGTGATACGGAGGAGACACCTCACCAGCACGTAACGTTACCGTAAACTGCGTGACAGACGGTTGTCCTTCTGATACTCCAATGAAGGCAATATTTCTCTATATGATTGCGAAAGGTGAGCAACGCTTCCTATGCTAGAAACCTGCCTATGGTCAAGGCTAAATTTCGAATGGTGTTCGATTGATGATGTCAATAACCGATACTTCCAATGAATCAAGGGTCGTAGAAATATATTGTTATCAAGAGCGCAGTATTTATATCGGAACAACGAGTCCTCGAATCGAATTATATAAATAAAATGATAAACATTAAGTATATATATCCTGAAATTTATAATGGAATGATGCGCTTCCACTTGAATATTAAATTGACAATCGAAAATCTATTTACAACAGAAATCTTTCAATTTTTCCATGTAACTGAACCATCCCTTTCACATTCATACCGCCCGTCCACCCACCTTGTGTCATGCTCATTATCATTTCATTGTCATCTCTCGTCACGTTACCATCCAACTGATAAAAAAAGGACGAAAATAAAAGAAGAAATCTCCAACGATTACATATTCTAAAGCTCTTTCTATTTCCATTCAATGCAATGAAAGGACGATGGAAATTGAGAGAACGCCATTCTAAAGGCGTTACTGTTTATTATTATTTTTTCTTCGTTAGTTATTCGCAACAGGAACAACAAGAGTCGCAGCAGCAGCAGCAACACAGAAAAAAAAACGTTACAATTTGCCCGATGACAAGCGACAGCGAAGCTAATTTAAGATATAAATCAGCTTTCACTCTCGACTTTCACTTTCAAAACCAACCACCACCCATCCACCCTTGCGGTACGACATTTGAAATGGTTCTCTCTGACGAATAGCTTTTCAAGTTTTCACGGAACTTGACAAAAATTGGGGGGTTTGGGATGAGCCGTGGGTTCGTTGGGTGGTAAGGGTTGCGAATGTAGGTGTAGATGTGTATGTCGAAGGCCAATTTCCCAAGTTGTTTTAAAAGCGAGGAGGATAAATACTTTTTTTTTGTAGCAGCTTCTTATTTTTTTTTTACTACAAAGAGGTTAATTTTACAAGCGAAATAAAGAGTCCTGATAGATACATTGTATGTGGGTTTTAGGTTTTCATAAATCATTTGAAAATGTTGACTGGGGGGGGGGGGGTGAAGATGGATGGATCTAGGGGGTCGGTATGATGGTGTGTTTACAGTATATTTTCAATGAATTTGCAAGTTATCAGTGGGACAATAGAGTTTTGACCTTTTACCATTCTAAAGGTCACGGTAATAATTAATAGATATTTGAATTTTATTTAAAAATACAAACAATTTAGATATGCTCACGTTTTTCGGATACTTGATATTAAGTGGAATTATATCCTTTAATAGGGGAGCTTTGATGGAACGGATTGTTTTTGTAAACTGATATTGTTTTGGAAATAGTGCGTATAGCTACATTGTATCTCGAGTCGTCTTTGCATGCATGTTTTTATAAATGTTTTCTGGACTCGTGGGTGGATTAGTGTTTGAAGCTCATGCTTCCAATTCACCGGGTACCAGGTTCGAAGCTGCTTGACGACAAAAAATTAGATTGCGAATGCGAACCAAGTCTGCTTGTTGATTCGTTAGATTTCTACAAGTAACCAGGCTCTGTTTACAGCTTCTATGTGGTGCAGTTTACTATTTAGCTTCGTAGAATCTAAAGAGTTCTCACCATGGGGATTTAGTGTGTAGTCCTTGAGCTCCAATGAAGACCGAAATAAAAAGGACGAATTACTTATATGCTTCATTTCATTACAGATTGATTATCCAGAGATCTATCCGCAGCATCAGCTACAATATCAGTACAAATCTCGTCAACAAGAACAACAGCTTTCGTCTATACTTTCGGTGGTTTCTACGACCAGTACCGCTTCTTCAGTCGCAACACCGACATCAACAGTAGCCTCGTTAACACACCATACGGCATCAACATTGTCACCCCAAAATCAATTAGACCATTTATTACATCATTACAACCAGAGCGCATTGCCGCTTCATAATACGTTTGGCAATCCGATAACATCGACAAACATTCTAGGCACTAAGTCAACACCAGTCGGTGGTGAAGTTAGTTGTAGTCCTATTTCATGCTTAACGGCTGGGGTGGCTCTAAACGTCGGCATTGGTCTCGGTAGCGGTGCTGGTTTAAGCAATAATCCTGGAAGTGGTGGTGGTTGTACACCAACAGGCGCAGGAAGTGGCGGAAGCAAGTCGCAGGGTCATTCGCAACCACCAACACCCACGTCACAGCAGCAACAACACTATATTTCTAGCGGTAGCGCAACAGGATTCTTCCAACAGCAACATCAATACCAGCATCATCAATTGCCATCGCTACCGCTACCAACGCTTTCGTTACATCAACAGCAGCAGCTTCGTAGCGGCACGCCCAGCATTGCTAGTGACCTAGCAGCGATTGGGGCGTTCAATTTGAATTTTCATCAGCATCGGGCGAGTGCCGGATGTCTTACGCCGACCATCACAACAACGATGGATCATCATCATATGCGACATACAACCGCAACCGGAGTAAGTTCTCTTGGAAAGATACGGGAGCCAATCACTATCATCCATATTTAAATAGAATGAGGAATAAATTTACACATAGTTTCCAATCCTTTTTGAATATTCCTTTGACGATAATATCGATTGGTTCGATATAGTCTAGCAAATAAATTTGCATCGTCTGTTGTAACTGTTGGATATTCTATCCAAGGATCAAGCGCAAGCACACATGCCAGAACTGATGGATGGACTCTGAAACTTCAAGGCTTCAAAGTCCTGATCTCCCGGAGAAAAGACAGTCAAAATGTTGTGCCGGATTGAGTTCATCATTGACCATCCCGAAATTGATCTCTCATCATTTCAAATCTACTTACCTCTTTATTAAAAACACAAGACAAGAGTTGCTGCTCTTCAATCAGCCTTTCACCAGTTAGATACCGATCGTTTCGAGCCAGGACATCTCCTAAAAGGATGATCCACAATTCGGAGAAATTGGACTTCGGGCAGATTGTCCTATTCTCTTTAATAATTTATTTTTATTTGGTTCACAACAGGGACTTCCAAACGTGTTGTCTTGCGTACTTGTGTACGTGAAAGAAAGTTCACCTCTTTCGCTAGAAAATCGCGATTCGATTGATCGCGCGAAAAAACCTCACCTGCAGCACCTTGCCGCGTTGTATTGGAGGAAGTTCCCTCCAATTTGTAGATCTTCTTTTGGGCACAGCAAAGATTGCTTTGACGCCAGGATAGTGTACCAGATCACTGGTAAGGATGCTCATCGAGTGGAATTAAGTCGGCTCACGAGGCGCCAAAGCATTGCGAGCCTGAACTGAAAGGGCGCCATCTACCGAATTCCGCTCGATCAGAGGTCTAAGGACAAAAAAAGCCCTAATCGTGTCTGATCGCCCGCTATATCACTTCATCTCAAGCGATGCACCCTCTGATGGGTAAAGTCGCCTCCAGACAAAGTTCAAAACAGGACGCTCAAATCACTCATCCTTTCCATTTCAACGACAAACCAACTTCTATATTTCCTTTACGCAAACGATCATAACAGTAATACTCTTTCTATTTAGTTTTCTGCCGGTAATCGACCTGAGCTTTATCAAAAGTGCAATCGAGGATCTCATTCAAGTGACACGAGTTCAGCATATAGTGGAAGCGACACCATGACGTCCGTACATAGTTCGTCCTTAGATGCGGACGAAGTGGATTTAAGTGGTCTCGTGGAATCGGTGGTCGATTCCGATGAAGAGGATCTTGCTGAAAGTATGGATGTAAGTTTGCAAAGCAAATATTGCCGCCGCCGGGACATTCGATTGATTTCCCTCGACTTTTCCTTTTTGCAGAGTTTAAATGTTCGCGACGCGGTGCGTGATTGTTTGGAAAAGGATCCGTCAGAACGGACCGAAGACGATATCGATATACTGTTGGATTTTACACAGACTCTGAAGGCGTTCACTAACATGACGCTGGCCGTGCGTCGTGCTCTTTGCTCCGTGATGGTGTTTGCCGTGGTCGATAAAGCCGGTACTATGGTAATGAGTGACGGCGAAGAACTGGACTCGTGGAGCGTGCTTATCAATGGTCATGTGGAAATTGAGCATAGTAGTGGCGATAAAAAGGAGCTTCAAGTCGGCGATAGTTTCGGAATATTGCCGACTATGGACAAGTTATATCATCGCGGGGTCATGAGGACGAAATGTGACGATTGTCAGTTTGTATGCATCACACAAACCGATTATTATAGGATACAAAATCAACGGGACGAGAACACGAAGCGCCACGAAGAGAATGGCCAGGTGGTGATGGTCACGGAGCTGCGATTGAGCGGACCGGATCCTGTGGCCAGTTTGAGGCGTGGTCATGTTGTGATACGTGCTACGATCGATCGTCTTCTGCTGCAGCTGATCGAGGAGAACTCGATAACCGATCCCACCTATGTAGAAGATTTCCTGCTAACGCATCGTACATTCATCGACAACTCGCAGGAGGTGGCGCAACAATTGCTTACGTGGTTCGAGAATGAAGATGTGGCACCGTTACAAACGACTGCGACGCCAACGGAAATTCGCGATCGCGTTACACGAGTCGTGCTGCTTTGGGTGAATAATCATTTCACCGATTTCGAGACCGATCCGCAGATGATGGGATTCCTTGAAACGTTCGAAAGCGGTCTGGAGAAAAAGAACATGTTAGGTCAGTTGCGCCTTTTGCACATCGCTTGCGCAGCAAAAGCACGAACACGCAACGTCACACTGACACGATCGTCACGCGATGAAGATTTGCATTTCTCGATTATCGGGGGATACGAACACGGCGGCTACGGTATATTCATATCAAAAGTCGAGAAGAACACAAAGGCCGAGGATGTCGGCCTGAAACGAGGCGATCAAATACTCGAAGTCAATGGACAAAGCTTCGAACATGTCAAGTACAATCGAGCCCTAGAAATTCTTATGGGCTCGACACATTTAAGCATCACGGTGAAAAGTAATCTACTAGCGTTCAAGGAGATGCTACAGGTGCCCGATCATAGTACGTCGCGGCCGCGACAAAATCGTCGTAGAATATGCGCGGATATTGCTAAATTGGACCCGCGAAATGTCGTTACACGATTGTCAACGGCCGATCTGTTGGGCCCAACTGGATCAATATCGACAGATCAGGTCGATCATTGGGCATCGCCCATTCGAGAAATCGGTGCCAAAGACCTCTCTTCAAGTACAACCGCCTCAAAGGCTGTGAACACTAACTCGTCATCGTCGTCGTCAGTGTCCTCGGCGTCGTCACACAAAAACTTTATGACGCTAGGCCCGAAAAGGCGAATCCAGAAAGCTCTTATCAAAATGAATTTATTACCAAAGAACTCAGTTGCTACACTGTCTGATAGTGGAAGTGGTTGTGCGGGAAACGGAAATAGCGATGTTGATAGTATGGTGGGCGGTGGTAGTGCATCCACTCCCACAGGCAGTAATAGCTGTAGTATAACAAATAACAATTCAACTAATAATAATAATAATAATCTAAGTCTTAGTAATAGTAATAGTAGTAGCCAACAGCCAAAAGGTACTGCAAGCTGCGCGACAAGCCAGCTCGGGAACGGTGGCCAACCAGTGCCGCAACAATCGCAACTATATCATTCACACAGCAATCCGGACCTGACCACCATATATTATGAGGATACGCGGCAAACCGATTATCCGGAGCACGTTCTCAAAGTCTACAAATCGGATCAAACCTGCAAATATCTACTAATCAATAAGGAAACGACAGCCCATGAGGTGGTGATGCTGGCTCTTCAAGAGTTCGGCATCCACGAGACCAGTTCGAATTTCTCGTTGTGCGAAGTGTCGGTGGGCGAGGGCGGCATGATCAAGCAACGTCGTCTACCCGAACAACTGCAAAATCTTGCCGAACGAATCGGTCTCTGTTCGCGATATTATCTTAAGACAAACGGCATAACGGAAACATTGGTACCTGACGATTTGGCGCCCGAACTGATACGCGAGGCCACCGTACACTTTTTGCAATTGAACGCCAACGAGGTAGCTATACAGTTAACGTTCCAGGATTTCGCAATATTCCGCCAAATCGAATCAACTGAATATGTTGATGATCTGTTCGAGCTTAAATCCAAATACGGGACGCCGATGCTCAAACAATTCGCCGAGCTGGTGAACCGAGAAATGTTCTGGGTGGTGACGGAGGTGTGCAGTGAACACAATATGGTGCGACGTATGAAAATCGTCAAGCAATTTATCAAAATTGCAAGTAAGTATTCATACGAGACGAGGCAATCGTTTAGATTTCACTTAAAAATTGTTGTTCTTTCACTTCCAGGACACTGCAAAGAATGTCGGAATTTCAATTCCATGTTTGCAATCGTATCGGGTCTAGGACATGCAGCTGTATCGCGTTTGCGACAAACCTGGGAAAAGTTGCCAACCAAATATCAAAAGCTTTTCACTGATCTTCAGGATTTAATGGATCCGTCGCGGAACATGTCCAAATACAGACAGCTAGTGCAAGCTGAACTGCTCGTTCAGCATCCAATCATACCATTCTATCCAGTTGTAAAAAAGGATCTCACATTTATTCATTTGGGCAATGATACGCACGTGGAAAATCTCATCAATTTCGAGAAATTACGCATGATAGCCAAAGAAGTGCGTCTTTTGACTCATATGTGTAGCACCGCGTTCGATTTACTGACAATGCTCGAGTTTCAAGGACATGTTCCTAGTTCGGCTATGGTTTCGTTGAATCAAATGTCCGTATCGGCGGGTGGCGGTGCCGGTAGTACCGCCGGTTTGCATACATTGCACGGCCAGGCAACAGTGAAACGACGAAAGAAATCGACGGCAGCTCCCAACCCGAAGAAAATGTTTGAAGAGGCGCAAATGGTCCGGCGGGTCAAGGCATATTTGAATAATATGAAGGTATAAACATAACTGGTCCAATCAATACCACCCTTCCTGTATTCTCAATTGAACATTTCCAGGTGGTGACCGATGAAGACGCTCTGCATGGCCTCTCGCTTGAATGTGAGCCAAGCAGCAGTACTAGTGGCAATACGACCGGCGGTGGTAGTATTGGAACTGGCAGTGGTGGTGGCGGCGGCGGTGGATCAGCTCCCAATTCGGTTATGATACGAAAACGTCATCCATCGCCAACACTCTCGACGACCAGTAGCACAAGCTCAACAAGTGAAGGTAAAAAGGGTGGAAGCGTAGGTAGTCACGGTGGTCAAAAATTCGGTGCAGCTTCGCCGCAAGCCGTTAAAAAAATTCTTGCTCTCTCTGAACCAAATAAGACACGCCCACATCAACCGCGACATGCTGGCATACCGCTTCCGCTGGTTGGTCATCCGCTACATTTACCATTGCATCATTCATCAATTAGCCCATCACCTTCGCCGGGAGCACACCGCCGTATGGGTTCGAGCAGTAGTGCTGGTAGGTTTGATATGAAACATCACTTCAATTCATCATAAATTCAAATATCATTCGTTTTGTTCCATTTTTTGGCTATAAATTCCATTTGTACCATTTATATTTTCTTTTATTGTTTCCAATGCGCTTCTCGCTATGCTAAATTCGCTTTCACATTGATTGGATTCGTGACATACAGTTAAATACAGAATTTTCACATTTATCAACACTAATATAAAATATATTTGCCGAACAGCTACAAAATCGGCAAATGAGTTTGTATAAATTTTTCATAAATAGTTCAGAGCATGCTTTTTTATGCATATTAAAGTTTTAGCATCTAATTCATTGTTTTCTTCTTTCTGTTCACATTTTTTTTTGCTTTGCAATGTTGCTGTTTGTTTTCAATCCTATCTAATTTTCATCTGGCTTGGCGTCTAATATTTTCATATTCAGGGAACGGTCAAAAAAGGGGTCAATTGTTGCTTAGTCGGCCGCGCTGAGAGCTGTTCTTTAATTTTTTAAGTAAATTAATTTCTAAGCCATCATTCCTCTGAAGGGGGATGGGGGTTGTTATTGGTAGAGGTCAAAGCATATGAATGGTGAATTGTCATTTAAAGTCATATTAGAACTTTTGGTCAATTCCCGCTGTTGTTTTTTCTGTGTCTTACCATCAAAATGTTTTTATTTATCAATCAAAATACTGTCAATCAGTAGCTTCACCTTTTTATGGATCTTCCGTACAAGAAATGAATTTTGCGAAAATCTTTTGACGCGTCTGATCGATAAGATTCGCTTATCGGAATCGATTAGCAAGAACCTTACGTCGAACTATGGCGGATGAGATGCTAATCAGGCGGTAATCTTCTTTTTCATTGGAATGAAATTGATTTTTTGAGCAAAGAATCTATTGCCCGAATTCTGCTAGAAGCAATGAGTTAAATTATGGACCGATTGCGTTGGTCATTCTCGCAAACAACCAACCGAATGCCTCATCCATTTTTTGTGCTCATACCAATTCTCAGGCCTCACCAATTTGAGCGCATCGAAGAGGAAGATTTCGCTTTTGACATAATGGCATAAGTCTTGGTCTGGCAGTACCTTAAAATGTCGAGAAATTACATCATCTTCTCTTAACAAACAGCGGAAATTAATTGAAATTTCACATACATAATACATAGACTATTTAAGGGCGACAAAATCACGAAAAACTCTATAGAAATCTATCTTTCGGGTGTGGTATTATCTGTTACATTCTCTCGGATAAATATTCAATAAAATCTCAGTGTAGATAAAAGTCCTCTCTATGGAATAAATTTTCACGTAAACACTTATGTGCGCACCCATCTCTATAGAATATTTTTCATTGCATTTTTAAAGGTTCTGTCTCATATACGAGTCATGGTTTTACGGCGGCCAACAATCACACGTCACAAAATACAGGCGGACGTGCTGTACATGAACGATCACATTCTGACACACCAACACCGCTACCTTCAGTCGATTTATCAATGGAAAGTAGTAGCGTTACGTCGCTTAGTAATTTACCTTTGCGCAAAACCGTCACGTCTGGTGAGTAAAAAAAAATCCAAATCGTACGATTTTTTTTAAATAGAGACCTACTACTATATTTGGTATGAAGTGTGTTTTGTGTATGTGTGCGTGTGTGTGAGAATGTGAGGTGAAATATTCTCAGTTGCCCATTTGTATTTTGAAAATACGATTTTAATGATGTAAATACAATTCGTTGGCACACAATATTTTTTAATCACCACCACCACCATCACCACCCGCCCAAAAAAAATTCTCCTTCAACCTTGAAGTATGGATTTGCAATGTAAACTATTTTCAATGTGTTTGAATGTCCCCGTTAAGTGGAATTTCAAGTCAAGCATGAAAATCGCAAAAATTCTATTTGTTCTCTAGTAGAGCACATCACTTTTGTTTCCGTGGACAGTTTTTTTCTTCTGTTGTTGTTGCATACCTGAGGTAATAATGGTTGAACAAAATATTCAAGCAACTTTCTTTGCACGCCTGTGGAGTGTCTTCTGAACGTTCATTGAGATTAACTTGATTCATTTTGTCGGTGCTACTCGGTGTTGTGCTAAAATTTCAATATAATAGACATTTCGTAATGCTGTGTAGATACAATAATGTTGTAGAACGTAAAGGCTCTCGGAAAACTTTTCATATTCATCATTCAAAACGCCTTTGAGGGACGACTTCGCATTACTAGGATGCATATCGAAGACGCAAACCTCATTCATTCAATTCTGGATTGAATGAAGTATCGAGAACTATTCAGAAACATCGAACGAACACACCTTTGAACTTCATTCAATGAAGTTCATTAACGTCCATTATACAATTCTAAATTGGATGAAGTATTCAATTAATCGAATTCACATGAAAATAGAGGTACCGTCAGTCACTAAAAATGATCAAACCATCCGGGATTCCATTATATAACCATACAAATTCAATTGTTTTGATCGCAACCCAATGAAAATGGCAAGGGCGCAATAATATTAGAATTAATTGGCACATCACAGCTTTTAATTGTGTGTGTGTACAATATTTCAACAACAAAAACCATTACTAGTTCATAGCATATCGCAATGATCTTTCGATCTTTTCTGTTTATTAATATTCTCCCCCGAATAATTGTAATGTTTCTCCACACTATTCTTGCATAAAATAGCATTTATCATACACACACACCTCATTTTTCCATTTATTTTTCAATGTTTCTTCATATTTACATCAACAACAAAAAAAATATCTGTATCTATACCAAAAACCATATATATAAATATATGTAACAATATCAGCATCAGTTGCATCGAGTGATAGTGGTCATGGGTCATGTGTTCAGGCTGATACACATTCCAACTGTTCGGAAGGTAGTAGTGGTGGTCTTTATCATGTAGCGTCATCAATTGTTCACAATTCACCATCACCAACATTGCAACAACGCCGACACTCGGCTATACATGGTAAGTAAATCAATTTTAATATATATATATACATATCTATATATAGAATTTTTTTTCAATTGACAAGGAGAGATCATGACTTGGTAATCTCAGATTGAAATGAAACTGGGCACATCGATAGTACACGTTTAGGATATTCACCGTCTAAATTGAAAAAAAAAATGAATTAGCCAGTAAAAACGCTTCGAAAATTTTGAGTTTTAACAAAATTTGAGTCAAATTCCAGCGCCCAACCGCACACCATATGCGCAAGCGCCTTTCAATCTATCCCTTGGAGGGTTCGATGATGTACACCTTGTGCTCTCTCCTTGTTTTGTTTATGCGAATCTTTTTTTTTTTTACTATCAACCGTCACGTTTTCTTGATTTTTCAATTGTTATTTGTGTATGTTATGTTATTAATGTTGTGTGGTAACGGTCATGGATTACTACATACCTTTTAAAATTTCATATACACGGTTTGTTTCAAGCACGACATTTTTAATCACACTGTCTGATTGTATTATTGTCAACCCAATGCCAAGATAAATTGTGACTGATTTTTAAAGGTGAATGTAATTTTTATATATATATAAATACGACGGCAAAAAATAATAGGAAAGAATTCACGGCTGATTTTCTAACGAACGAAAACAAAGTTTAGCTTGACTTCTTAGTTTTTACCATAGGCTTTAGTTGTATTATCACGAATCAAGGCTCTCTATACAATTCCTTAAATTATGTTGGACCCGACTAGAATTTCAATGGAAAGCCTTTATCTAACGACTGCTCCATATAACTCGAAGGCGGATTGTCCTGGACTCGGTTTGTCTGACGATTGCCTAACGTGACTCTAATGCGAGTTGTCCTGGGTTCGGTTCACCCAACAATTTCCCTGTATAACCCTTATCCGAGTGCAGGTCACATTTATGCCGAAAAAAATCTAGTCGGGCTACGCGAATAAGCTCGGTTACAAAAAGAAATAATGATTTAAAATCGTTCAACATAACTCAAATCGGTATAAATTCCTTGCGGTGATAATTTCTATTATATTCTACTGGAAACTCTTTAAACCGAAAACTACATTATATACATGTCGCAATTAGTCACTCAGATACACACGCCCAATGCTTAGGAGCTTTTCGAGAGGTAATACAAAAGAAACAATTAGAAATTAGATGTGATTGTGCTACTTAGAGGAAAATATATTTATTAAGTTTTATTTTGCTTTTAGCGAAATATGTTTTTATCTATATTTGTCGTTTTGTTTGTTTTATTTTGAATTTTTTATTACTATAGGACATGGACTTATGGCACCACCACCACCTAAAGGGCCACCACGTCATCCACCCGCATATAGTGTTGCAGCGCAAATGGCCCGATTGCAACGTTTAGGACGGGCACATAGCCACGAGGGTGTAACATCAACAGCGCTTGCTTGTAGTGTTGGTGGTAGTCCAATTGCTGGTATTGGTAGTTATTATCATCCCGAACCAGGCGATGAAGATGGTAAGTTGGAAAGTGTTTATTGTATTAATTCCGGTGAGTGTGTGTGATTTAAAGACAAGCTTCCCGTACTTAACTTGACTGTGTTGATCTTGATCATAGTTGATCACTAATTCCAACTTTCAGTTGACTAGTCTTTGACAATGAGAACTGGCTAGAAAATCGATGTGTCTCATCCATGAGCCGTTTCAGCTGACTTAAGCGACTGGACGATCGTCCTATGCTTGAAAAGGATACTCAATTGCGAGTCTTTGTAAGCAGCTGCCCTACATTTCGACGGTTAGCGTGGGTTTGGATCTTAACTTCTACATCTGGGCTACTTTTTCGCCATGGTTTTCTGCCCACAAGTGGTCTTGGATATTGTCCAAGAGCCCAACATCGCTATAAATGCGCGTTACAACATTTTCTAGCAAAAAAAAACCGTCGAATAAAAATTTGCACTATTTTGAATGACCAGATTCCTTTTTTCGGAGTTGCCAGCAAACATATGGACTCAGAATAATGAATTCGATGGTCACACAGTACGCGGTTTCTCTCTGTTTCCTCTCAATCTAACCACCGACCCCTCCCCCACACAATTTTTGTACAACTCGTTGACAGCAATGGACGACGCGACCAGTGGTTCTGCTACCGACAACGGTGATGCAGTCGTCCAGACATTGCAATGGGCAGCTATGGTCGTACTTTATAGGTTGCACTACTCAAATTTCATCCAATAATCCTTTCAATTATTATTCTTTATAGATTAATCATAAGTAATTGTTGATTGTGTTTTTTCCCTCCCCGTCTCAATACAGATGACGAAGACGCCCAGGTTTCAGCTGTTTAAAAACAACAACAAACAACCTCTGTATGTGCTGATAAAAATGTCGAATTACGATCAATGATTATTTCATCGTCATCATAAATTCCTTAGTACAATTATTATGTATCAAATCAAAGATAATCAAAAAAATACATACATTAATTTTATTATCTAAAAATTCTCAATCAAAACAACATATTTTATGTATTACGAAAAACAAAAACAAAACAACTTGAATTTCATAGTAAATAATATGGATACAATTTTTTAAAAACAAAAAAAAATTATATCGCCTTTGATTCGATACACGAAATCTCTCTTTTTTTTGGAATATGATAACCAAGAACAAGAAGCTGGCTTGTAAATATGCAAACGTTCTGTATCGGTTTTGCAAATTTTGGAATTAATTCAATCTACCGAATTTAAGGAGAGAGAGAGTGTGTGAGAGAAAGTTAGAGAGTGAGAGCTCGAATTAATTCAAACCTATACAATACGTATGCATATGTACATATTATACATATATATAAACATATTTATATCGATAAGAATCAATAATCGTTACGTTTATACAATTCGAATATATTATTTAAACAAACAAACAAAACATAATTAAAAAAAATTAGGTATTTTCCTAGTAATATTCCAGCAAAAAAAAACAAAACAAAAAAACCGAATATAAATCAAATGTGTGTGTCTATATGCATTTTTATTAGAATATTTAACTAGAAAAAAAAACACACGATACACAGAGAGAAAGAGATAGCGAACGAAAGTGCGAACGAACGAGCGCGTGCAAGCGCGCAAAAATGAGAGAGAGAGTGATATATATAGAAAATGAATCTTAAATTTTTAGCTTTTAAGATATTTTGAAATTTGTTACGTAATCTATATATTGTTTAAGTTATTTTCACCCTTGATGAATTCAATTTTAACATATAGAACAAACAAATGAGTAAAATATAAAACTATGAATAAACAAATAAATAAATAAACAAACCAAAAAATATAAATTCGCACGAAATTTACAAGAGTAAATATTGTGCATTAGTTAAGATTAAAAATAATAAGGTGTGTTTTGTTGTTCATTTCTTTTCTTTTTTAAAAAACAAATCTACTTATTTTACTTATTACTAAAAACTATAGCATCTAAATTAACGTTTAATTTATATATAGTAGGACAACAACAACAAAAAACACATTGCAAACGAGAAGAAAAAAGACAAGAAATGAAAAGACACAAATTACAAAGACGTACGTTTTTATATACATAAATATATATATATTTTTTTTTTATTTACATAAATATTCGATTTGACTATAAAATAAGAAATCAAATGTATATTTAATTTTTTTTTCTTTTTTTGAAAATTTAAATTAAGTACCAATTGGAATTTTCGAAACGTTTTTAAACAAAACAAAACAAAACCGACAACAACAGCAACAATATAAAAAAAACTATTGCGTGACTTTATATAAATCCTAATAAAAATGCCAATTATCAACAAAATAAAATTAAAAAAGAAATAAAAATAAAAATAAATAAATAAAACAAATGTC